>MBAC02008199.1:0-13461 GCA_001712635.2 Nothophytophthora sp. Chile5
GCGTGGAAGAGACGTGAACCCCATCAGCCTTGGTCTTCTTGGAAAACAGCGAGCCAAACAGACCCACACTCTGAACCGGGGCGGCACTAGGAGCAGCAGCCTCCAAGGATCCAGACTCCAGCGCCTCGGTACCTTCAATGCCACATTCCGAGGCCACGGTCTCGACCTCTTCAGCTGGATTTGACTGATCTTCGAGTTGGTTCGATGATGTAGCATCATCGGCTGGCTGGGTGCTGATCTCCTGCTTTGGTTTCCTGGAAAATAGCGCGGAAAAGATGGCACCAGGTACTGCCGACACAGTGGCTAGGCCTTGTGAAGACGAATGGGCACCTTCCGATGCCACTGCCTCCTCCACCTCTGCCTTGATGACCGCCACACTCGTTTCATCAACCTTCTCGCCGTCTGTCTGCTTTCCTTCATCATTTTGCACCGCATTTTCCGTTGAGTCCAACGGAACGGTTTGAGTTGAAGCAGCACCGGCGGCGCCTTCGTTTTCCCGCTTCGTCTTCTTCGAGAACCACGACGAGTAAAAACTATCAAACTGCGCTCCAGATCGAGCCGAGGCACTGGACGAGGACCCTTTGCTGCCACGACGTCGGGAGCGCGGTAAGCTCCACTGACCCATCCGCTCCTGTTGCTCTTCCGTCGCCTTCTGCAGATCTTCATCCTCCAGCAAACTCTTCCTGTCCTCCTTCTCTTCGATCTCTTTCTCGTCGTCTCCATCTTCACCATCGAGGGGCTCAGCGACAGCCAGACCAGCCGAATTCACCAGCGAGGACGCGGGTATCTTCTCTTCCTCGATTTCTGGCAGAGGCGAGGAAGCCAGCGGCGTTGGCAGTGCACTTCCGCCATTTTCCATCCCACATTCAAACAGCGCCAACCCCTCCAAGTCGATTTCACCCGTGGCTGAGCTTTCCAATGTCTCCACCGGACTCAAGCCACTTTCCGGCGATGTGCTGCTCATCATCGAGTCATCTCCTATCACCGTCTCCACTCCAGCCATCCCGTTCTTCTTGAAGGGCAACTTTAGCGAGAAGCCCCGCGATTGATTGCGACTAGCCTTCGATTTCCGTCTCCTCACTTTCTTTGTGGGGGCCGACGCCGGCGAGCTCACCGAGTAATCCAGCACTTCGACGCAGAGAAAGTAGGGCACGCGCTCCTTAGTGGAGAACGTGAAGCACTCGTCCACGTGGATCGCCTTCACTCGGTGGAATGAGTTCCCAATAGGCAGATAGAGCACCTCGGATGGCAGCAACTTCTCCTGGATCTCACTCAGCCCCTTCCTCAACTCAACGTTGCGGTTCGCCAATGGCGTGGGGATGAGCTGCTCCGCCAGATCCGTCAGCGCTTCCACGAAGTCCGGCGTCTGCTTATACAGCGAGAACTGCTGTGAATTCCCCTCTTCCGTCCGCGCCTCGTTCTCCACCGAGTTACGCTTACTGAGTAAATGGCCGGCGAATAGTTCGTCCGTCTCCAATGCCGTGAGGTCCATCTCGTTGTCAATAGGGAACACGATGGACCTCCGACGCTGTAAGTTAGCAGGCTTGGCTGCCGATACCTCCTCCACGCAAAGCCCGTTGTTCATCAGCAGGGCGGGTACCCCAGCGCGCATCCCGATGGCTGTGAGCAAGTCAGAGTTCTCCTGATCGGGCGACGCGGTCACACTTAAGTACTCGGACTGATATTCGCGAGCGTCGTCGCAGAACGAGCGCAGGAACCAGGTCAAGCGGTGGGCGAATGGCAGCGATTCGCCACTGCGAGACATGAGGAAGCACTCGAGCTGGTGCTGTTTGGCGTAGTTCCCATGCAGCAGGAAGGTGCAGAGCTGCGGGATGTAGAACTCGAACTCGTCGGCGTTGGCTTCGTAGCTGCTGTAGAGCTGTTCCACCACGTCTTGATGGGCGTAAAGCTTCAGTAGCAAGTGAAACACGTCACTTTGAGGTTCCAACGCGTCGGGCTTCGCCAGATTGCCAGCCAGTTTCTCCATCGTATGACGTAGTTTCTCGTCCCAGAACACGCGGAACTTCTCCACAGGGTCCACGTCTGTTCTCTGCTTGATCTGGAGCGCCTGTGACTCGGTAGTTGACGGCAATGACGACGTTCTGGTCGTATCTGCCGTGTTTGTTCGCGCTTTCTTCTTGCGGGTCGGACGACGGAAGACGGAGGCGCGAACCTTGGACGGCAGGTCGAGAATCGAGAAGCGAGCCACCGACAGACGGGACTCGGACGAGCTGGACGTCTTCCAGTCGCTCTCTTCGTGGGAATCGCCGTTGTCGTCGCTACTATCGGCGAGGTCGAGACTGGCAGACGAAGAGGCCGGGAGACTCCGCGCGTGGCTCAAGAGCGAACGGAGCGGCGTGAGCGAGGCGCTCGCTTCGTCCGCCTTCGCTTCGTCCACTTGGACGGCGGGGTCCTCCTGTGGTTCATGCGGGGAGGCCGGGAGAACGGGCGTCTCCATTTCCGTCACCGCCATGTTCACTGCTGGTTTACCTCGAGGAACTTTGGGGAATACCTTGGGGAGGAGGAGGAGCGCACGGCAGTTTACCTTGGTTTACATTTCTCTTGCGGAACTATCAAGGCAGAGCAGTCTGGGCGGCAGACGGGCCGGCCGTTTGATCCGGGATCCGCACGCGGTTTTGTTTGCTGCGCATGGGACAGGCGGGACGTTATGTTCGCCACCCACAGTTCAAGGTTGCCCCCCCGCTTGTGGCATTGTTTTGCAGAGCGGATTTTGAAGGGGTAGGTTCCCGAGCCCTCAGATATGGCAGTTTCGGAAATGTACTGTACCGGTATTCACGCGTGTTCATGCATTTCGAGTGAGAAAATTACTTCCGTTTGCTTCGGGAACAGCTGGCCGAGCGACGCAGGTTCGGTCAAAAAATAAAAAACGAGCGATTCGTGAAATTTGACAGGCGGTTACCGGTTTCACGGGCTTGGAACGCGCTTGAATATTTGAAAGTTCACCAAGCGAACTGGCTGACGTCGGTTTGTCCGTGCAGGGCGGAACAATCAATACCTTCTCGAAGGGGCACGGCCATTTCCTGTGGTTTTGACTTCGCGGGTGGTAACAGTTTTCGTTTGTGACGACTCGAGGAAGGCTGGTTCGATGTTGGACAACATCGTTTAAGCATTTACTGCTTGGTCGCGTACCGACGGAAGCTCGTCTTGCTCGCAGGAATAGAGCGCTAAATTTTAAGCTTGGTTGAAGTGGTTTTGACCAATCGTTGAATATAATTTGAGCTTGACACTGCGAACTGAATTTTCTAGGTTCACTACTGGAAAGTGCGCACTTAGGGAGCACTGCGGTAAATCGCTGTTGTCAAAATCGATCACGCTGCCACGTATGCAATTTTATCCCGTGTGAAGCCTGCTGACTATTCGTCCCCATTGCCTGCTTTGCGGATTTTTCCCAATACCAACACCGTGTTGCTAACCTCTCCGTCATTATAACCATGGGTCGACGAGCGACGGATGGATCTTCACTGCCAGAATCAAAACAGGAATAAAGGCGGCGACCAGCAGCAGGAGCAAGGACTCCGCCCGCACCGACAAAGCCCCCGCGCCGCTTGCCACCATGCTGGACACCATCCAGAGCGGCTGCTACGTGGTCCTGATCACGCTGATGCTGGCGTCGAACTTCGTGCTGATCCCCGTGCCCGTGCAGCTGATCACGTCGGCCACCTCCATCATCTACATCGGCTCCACGCTGTCGCTGAAGCTCAAGCACCATCGCGAGGCCAGCGGCGAGAAGAACGAGGAGGTGATGAAGGCCGAGGACGCCTACATGTTCCCGCTGCTGGGATCGGGTGTGCTCTTCGGACTGTACTTGCTGTTCAAGATCTTCGACAAGGACATGGTGAACCTGCTGCTCACGTCGTACTTCGCGCTCATCGGCGCCTACAGCTTGACGGAGGCGTTCACTCCGCTAGTGTCCAAGCTGCTCTTCAAGGGCGACTCGAAGGTGTACAAGCGCAACGTGAAGGTCCCGTTCTACGGCGCGTATCCGCTGGAGCTGTCGCAGGCCTGGATGCTCACGTTCGTGTTCGCGGCGGCGTTCGCGGCAGCCTGGTTCCAGACCAAGCACTACCTGCTGAACAACATCTTCGGCATCTCGCTGTCTATCAAGGGCATCGAGTCGCTGTCGCTGGGCAGCTTCAAGGTCGGCGCCATCTTGCTGTGCGGCCTGTTCTTCTACGACATCTTCTGGGTGTTCGGCACCGACGTGATGGTGACGGTAGCCACGTCGTTCGACGCGCCCATCAAGCTCATTTTCCCGCGCGAGTTCGCCACGGACACGGAGAAGGCCAAGAACTCGATCCTCGGCCTGGGCGACATTGTGATCCCGGGCATCTTCATCGCGCTGCTGCTGCGGTACGACGCGCACCGCGCGAACGTGACCAGCAGCGCGCAGGCGTTCGCCAAGCCGTTCTTCCACATGAACCTGCTGTTCTACGTGCTGGGCCTGGTGGCCACGGTCACCGTCATGTTCGTGTTCAATGCCGCGCAGCCGGCACTGCTGTACCTGGTGCCGGCGTGTCTGGGCTCGGCGCTGGCCACGGCGTTCGTCCGCGGCGAGTTCCAGGAGCTGCTCGCGTACTCGGAGGAGGACGAGGAGGACGAGGACAGCGACAAGCAGGAGGAGAAGGCGACGGAGCAGCAGGCGGAGAAGGCGGAGACGGAAGCCAAGAAGTCCAAATAGAAGGCGAGCTGGATTGGATTCAGCATTATGGCAGCTCTTCTTGGATCTGCTTCTTGGATTCCATGGTGACGTGTGTGACGCCTGGTGTGTCAACTGCTGGGAGAACCGATATACCGGTATGGCATCTCGGTTCTGGCGATCTTTCGCACTGAGAGGTGTCCCGTTCTAATTGGTTGAATGTCGGTCGTACTGCTGTCGGATTGGTAGAAACGCCGTTCGCCTCGCCTTGGACCTGTGCCGGTGATGTAAAAAGCGAGGGTGGCGTTCCGTGTCTTTATCCCGCGTCCCTCGCAGCCAGCCATTCAGTCATCCCTCCTCTGTCACACAAAAGATCTGTGGCTTGTCGCCGAGCACGTTGAACACGCCAGTCCACTGTCTGCCCCTCATGCTGATCAGTCAAAGCACGTCGCCCCTCCTGCTAATGCGAGCCGAGCCTGAATGATCGGGGCGTCTCGCCTCATCCATCCATCAATCAAGGTCGTATGCGCCGCGGTTGCACCTTGCAGTTGTCGACAGCCAGGCCTCTGGCCAATTGAAGCTCAACAAGAGACAAGGAAGCGCGTGTGCGGATGCCATTCCCGCGCAAGTCCAGTTACGTCCGTCCCAAAGTATCCAACGCCACCGTCAGCGAGGCGGACCTTATTTGAGGAGTTTGCCTCTCGCCAGACTTAATTGAGGTTCAAGGTCGGTATTCCAATTCGCGGTGGACGAAGGCGTGCCAAAAAAAAAAACGGAAACGACCAACTATCCCAACTAAGAATAGCTTCATCGTACTGGGCGCCTGCCGCTCCAGCAAGTGATCACGAGCTGGTCGGCAAGTTTCCTGCAGGCGTTTTCCTTGCATCACACCCGCCACAGAACTCCTCAACTAAAACGTGGCCAACGCCTCAAATACCGAGAGGTCCAGCAAAAACACGAAAAACCTCGCGAGGTTTTATCCTAATACTCAAATGAGGGCCCTTTTCTTTTTTTTAGAGAGCCCAACACACGCGACGTCTGTTGGCGGAAAGAGAGCGGCCACTCGCGTTCTCACACTCAGATTTGCCTCAGAAGGCGGAAGGACCGGCGCGCTCTCTCGTCTGGACTTCCTGAGTCCCTTCACGTCTCCATTCTTGTCCTGCACTAGCGATGGCTCCGCACTTCGGGTACGTCTCTCTCTCCTCTCTCGATGCGCGTGTTTCCCGTGTCTTTCCGCGTCGTAGAGCGAAAGTTACAAGGGGAAACAACTCTCGAACGGTTAAACTGACTGCGTGGTCGGTCGCTTACGGCGCTGTTGTTGGGTTTAAAGACAGGAAGAGAGCGCGACGGCGATGAAGCAGGCGGTGGAGAGCGCGGAGGATCCGCAGAACGCTTCGGACGACGTGCTGATGCGTGTAGCGACCAAGAACATGTCGCTGCTGCTTCATGAGGACATGGCGGACCGTGACGCGTCGGTGGCCGTGCGTTCGGCTGAGCGTTACGTCGTGGAACACCCGGACAAGCCTGTGGCAGCGGCACAGGTCGTGATGGTTGCGTCGTCCCCCGCGCGGCGCCGCAAGCGCGACGTTCTGCGCCAAGTGTCGCTTCGTCTGTATCTCAAGGGCAAACACGTGGCCGACGATGTGCTGCGTAACGTGGCGCCGGCGCGTCTGGCCGATGCTGAGGCTGTGTGCAGCGACGCGCAGTCGAGTCTGGAGCACGAGATCCGCAACTCCCGCAAGACGCGTAAGCACTTGTGGCTGCCTACGACGCAGGACGACTCGGTGCTTCTCACGGGCTCGACGGGATCCCCTGCAGCCACCGCTCGCGCGAAGGAGCAGACGGCGGTGGAGGAGTTCTTCGTGTCGCGCGTGACAGACCCGACGTCCTACTTTTTCCGCTTCCACTACGACGAATACCGTCATTTAACGCCAAAGAAAGCCGAGGTGCAGCTCGTGGACGTGCAATGGCTCAAGCCGCACGAGCAGATCGTGAGCTGGGAGCGCGTGCACGGTCTGCGCAAGGCCACGCTTTCGTGGGACGCGTATACGGAGCCTCTTCTGGTGGACGTGAAGACTGGCGCGATCCTGGACGGCCACCATCGCTATAATGTGGCGTTGCTACTGCATCTGAAGCAGGTGCCGGCTGTGTTGGTGGACTATTTGGGCGATGACGGCATCACGGTGGACGTTTGGGCGGGCTGCGGACGCTCGCAGCTCACGAAGGAGGAGGTGATCGCCATGTCGCTGTCGCCAGACGTGTTCCCGCCCAAGACGAGTCGTCACCGCTTCACTGAGAGCCTGCCACCCATTTCCATCCCGCTGTCAGTACTGCGTCAACCTCCCACACCGATTGAGGAACTCACGCGGGCCATGACGCCTCTACCGTTGGTGGTCGGTGGCGAACAACGCGAGACGCAGCACTCGTTGCACCGCAAGCCAAGTCTGCAGCAAGTGTCGATCCGTCTGATCTGCGGAGCTCAGAACTTGGCGACGTCGGTGACGAAGAGCTTGTTCCGCGGTCGCCTGCGGTCCATTGATCGCAACCGCGAGTCGACGCAGCTGGATCTGATCCGTCGCCCGTCATTTGACCCGTCGGACTTCTTCAACGCCATTCGGGAGAACGACCCGACGTCCAGCTTCTGCCGACAGAAGAGCGCGACGCTGGAAGATCTGCTGTCCAACGACGCGGCGCGTCGTCAGAAGTTCTTCTTGACACGCATTGCCGACCCAACGTCGTACTTTTACAAGTATCGCTTTGACGCGCGGCCGCAACGACAGCCGAAGAAGGTGACAGTGCATCTGGCGTCGCTGCGTTGGCTCAAGGCGCACGAGCACGTGGTGAGCTGGGACCGGGTGGATGGTCTCCGTCGCGCTACCTTGCGCTGGGACTCGTACCTGGAGCCGCTGCTTGTGGACCGAGCCACGGGCGCCATCTTGGATGGCCACCACCGCTACAACGTGGGGCTGCAACTGGAGCTGCAGTGCGTGCCGGTGGTGCTGGTGGACTACCTGGCGGACGAGTCGATCACGGTGGATGTGTGGCCCAAGTGCGGCCTCGATTCGCTCTCGAAGCAGGAGGTGATCGACATGTCACTCTCGGACGAGTTGTTCCCGCCGAAGACGAGTCGCCACTCGTTCTCGGACGACCTGCCGCCCATTTCGGTGCCGCTGGAGCGTCTTCGTGTGCCGGTGGAAGGCAACTACGTCGCGTTGTGATGAGGGAGAGGGAGAGAGAAGGAGAGGAAGTTCCATTTGAAAATGGTCGAGTACTAGCGCCACATGTGAAGAGATCGAGCTCACAGCGATCGCACAGATAGTGGAAAGCGTATATATTAGAATACACACGAATTCTCACTTTCATGCAGTAAAACAAGCAGCATTGGAGTCTTCACGCCTCGACAGAAACCTCATCCGATCGGCGGAAGGGAATCGTCGACTGGTGCTGGCAGCTTAGGCCACGCGGCCAAGGGAGTCGTCGCTAGGCACGACGGTGATCTGGATGGACGGGGTAGTCGCCGTGGCGAGCTGCTGCGCTTGGTGACGCGTCTGGACACGACGACGCGCACGCTCTGCCAGCATCTTGAGCTTCTTGCTGACGAACGTCTTGGCCGCCACGGCTTGAAGCTTCGACTGCTGTGCTTTGGCGTTCCAATAGTCCACGATGTCGTGCACATACACGTCGCTTTCGTCCTCGATCTCCTCCTGGATGATCTCCTCAATCACGTCTTCGATGGTCACGATGCCTTCGAACACGACGTGGCTCGGGATGGGCTGGTGGTCGCGCCAGCACGCAGCGACGAGCTCCGTCTCCTTCGTGACGAGCGCAATATGGGAGCGACCCTTCTGGAACTCGTTGAGCATGGAGTAGCAAGACCCGCTGGGCGTCACGAGGATGGGTTTGCGCAGCACGAGGTCGCGGATCGGACGTGCGTCATCCGGATCCAACACGATGAGCTTCTTGACCAGGAGCAGTCCCACGATGTTGGACTTGAGGGTCTTGTAGACCGGGATCCGGCTGTGGCCGGAGGCCAGGATGTCGGCCATGGTGTTGCGGTCGAGCAGCGTGTCGATCTCCAGCATGAAGATCTCGCTCATGGGGATCATGACCTCAGTCACCGTCTTGGAGGACAGGTCCAACGCGCCGTGGATGATGGTCACCTCGTCCACATTGAGGCGTGTGCCCCTCGCCAGCGCATGTTGATGGCGGCGTTTGCGTTGGTGCGGCGTCTCCATCACATCTGGCTCCGGCTTGAGTAGCGGCTGGTGACGCGCCGTGTTCGGCGACATGAGCACGTTGCTGTTGCGACTGCTGGCGCTGCTGCTACGCGACGATTCCAGCAGGTACGAGCTTGCGAAGCTGTGACGAACAGCTTCGCTCTCACGTTGTAGCGCAACGAGAGCCTTGAGCTCATTGCGTTTGTATTGCGCCGCGTCGTGGTCCGCGCCAAGCCACCAATCCAGCAGCTTGCTGATCGGATAAGCAATGGGGAAGATGATAACCATGAGCACGCGCACGGCAGGGCAGAGCGCGGCGGCGATGCGCAGCTGGTTGGGTCCCGTGAAGACGGCGGACGGGATGATCTCGCCGAACATGAGCACGCAAGTGACCGAGAGGATGATGGACACGCCTTCGGGAACCAGCTTGTCCAGGAAAATGGGGAGCGCCTCGTTGGCGCTGGCGTTCACGACCAGCAGCGTGACGAGCAGCAGGTGGTGGCGCTCCAGTACGGGGCGCAGTTTGCGCGCGTACTTCTTCTCTTGCTCCGTGCCTTCCATCTCGAGGATCCGCACGTTGAGCATGTCGAGAGAGACCAGCCCCATGGTGAGGCCGGCCATCATGCCGGCTGCGCAGATGAGCAGCAGACACGCACATAGGTATGTCCAGAACGACGTTGGGTCACATGATGGCGAGAGGTACTCGCATTCTTCGCCTGCCATGCGCGGAAGGACCAGAAGCTTGGCGGTTGTCCGAGACGGAGCGGGCTGCGGGTGACGAGGCGGAGGGACGGGGGAGAGCTTGGACACCCGAAGAACGCTTGAGCAGAAGGCCGCAGATCCAGAAGTGAAAGGCTTCTGGCGGTGGCAGAGCGCTTCGATTTCCGTCCATGTGCCCCACCTCAGCTGCTGGACTTTGGTGTCGTGCGTCGGAACGTTGGCGTGGCCCACCTCAGCAATGTACTTGAACGGAAGACTGCGGTAGATAACCCTTTTACATCGATTGAATGAACGAATCAGATTTGTATTAGTTGTTCGAGAGAAGTTCGGTTCGACAGTCAACGAGAGTCTCAAAATGATCTGGATTGGTGGAGCTGGCAGAGCAGAGACTATCGAGTATGACAGGAAGTGAGCTGAACGAGCCGGAGATACACAGTTGAGACGGGTGCGGATCCTTCATTCCCGTTTGAAGATTCGGGTTGGCTTTTTGTCACAGCTTTCGTGATTAGTGTATGGCAACATGCAGATTTATCTCAGCGTTTGTATCGGCCTCACAGCTGCCATACCTCCTAGAGGAAGTAACTGGCAGAGAATCTAGAAATATCCAACGAAGTGCGACACAAAATGAAGTGCAAACATCCTGCACAACCTGAAAACCTGCGATCTCTATTGATGAAGTGAGAAGCAGATCGCACGCAGGAAAAGAGGCAAATGAGATTTAATCTTGAAATTAGCGGCGTCATCACGGTTTAATTTGTGCCGGGGTCACAACGAACGACTTATCTCTGCCCATCGTGCTCGCCTGGATGGATGCAGGCTCACGTACCCAACAAACCCGCGCGTTTTTGGACGTGATCGCTCATGCAATTCCCACGCGGCGGCAGGTACCACCACCAGAAAGTCAATTGGAAGTCGAAAGCCGCGCCTCCCTCTGGCAGGCGGATATCTCCACTTCCAGCTGACACGCATTCCGGTCATGTCTCCATGATGATTGACAATCGAGGCAACCGCCATCGCCACTCGAATTGCAAAAAAAAAGCTGGATATTGTTTGCTTTTTGCGTGGCTTGCAGCAGTCCAACCTCGTTACACTGGATTGCTGCGGCCACGCATCTAGTCGCGGGTATACATACTTCTCCCTCACACCTTCGGGAAGAGAGGGGTCGTCTCCGAGATCACCTTGACCTCGATGGGCGCGCCTAGCTGCGGGATGGCGGAGGTTGCCTTGCTTTTGGCCGCCTCCGCCGCCTGCTTGGAGCGACGGACCTTCACGCGGCGACGCGCGCGGTCTGCTAGCAATCGAAGACGCTTTTTTACGAAGCTGGTGCCCGTGCCCTTGACAGCTTTGCGATAGCGCGCCTGCCAGTAATCCACGATGTCGTGCACGTACACGTCGCTCTCGTCCTCGATCTCCTCCTGGATGAGCTCCTCGATCACGTCCTCGATCGTCACGATGCCCACGAACTCGACAGTCTCCGGGATATCCTGCTCCAAGTGCCAGCAGCGCATCACCAGCTCAACGTCCTTGGTAACGAGTGCGATATGAGACCGACCCTTCTGGAACTCGTTCAGGATGGAATAGCACGACTCGGTGGGGGAAACCAGGATGGGCTTCCGCAGCACAAGGTCGCGAATGGGACGACGGTCGTCCGGGTCCAGCACGATGAGTTTCTTGACCAGCAACAGACCAACAATGTTGGACTTGTGCTTTTCGTACACGGGAATGCGACTATGTCCTGAAGCCAGCACGCTGGCCAGCATGTTCGGAGACAGCTCCGTGTCCAGCTCCAACATGTACACGTCATCCATGGAGATCATGACCTCAGTGACCGTCTTGGAGGCCAAATCTAGCGCTCCGTGGATGATGGTGACCTCATCCACGTGCAATCTCGTGCCTTGCGCCGAATCCTCGTACAGCGAGTGTGGCGTCAGCAGCGGCTGCTTCTCCCCGAACGCTGAGATCGCCGTCATGGTGGTCGGGTGCGAAGGAGTCCCGATTTGTGACTCGCGCATGTGGTCGATGAACTGGCGACGAGCCACGTCGTTCTCTCGCTGCAGCGTCACGAGCGCCTTGATCTCTTTCCGCTTGTATTGCGCTGGGTCGTGATCGGCGCCAAGCCACATATCCAGCACACGGCTGATCGGGTAGGCGATAGGACACGCGATGACCATAAGCACACGCACGGCGGGACAGAGCATGGCGGCGATGCGGAGCTGGTTGGGTCCCGTGAAGACGGCGGACGGGATGATCTCGCCGAAAAGCAGCACGCACGTCACGGACAGCAGGATGGACACGGCTTCAGGCACCAGCTTGTTGAGGAAGATAGGCAGCGCTTCATTGGCACTGGCGTTCACAACCAGCAGCGTGACGAGCAGGAAGTGGTGCTGCGATAGCACAGGCAGCACCTGCTTGGCGTACTTCTTCTCCAGCGCCGAGCCTTCCATCTCGAGGATGCGCATGTTGAGCATGTCCAGCGACAAGAGTCCCATGGTGAGGCCCGCCATCATACCGGCCGCGCAGATCAGCAGCATCGACATGCACAGATACGCCCAGAAGGAGGCCGGGTCGCACCACGGCGTGAAGAACTCGCACTCGCTCGTGGCCGACATGCTGGCGGTGGTAGCGACGTCCATGTAGAGGAAGACGACGCTGAAGCTCGGCCCACAGGTCACGTGGGAAGCCGGGGATTGCGGCAATGAGCGAAGCGAGGGGTCTCTGGCGGCCGGCTTGGCGGGGAGACGGCGACAAAGGCAGAGAGCTGCGCGAGGGAGAGCTTTGCCGAATGCAGTCAGGTGCAGCTGCGATATGACTTTTTGGCAGGTCTAGTGGATGGGCGTGGGTGCAAAGAGGGTACATTCACGCCACACTATTCTAGGGCGCGAATGCCTCTCCCTTGAATGAACAGTCGGACTGGGAGATCCTGCGGTACGTGAAAGTAGGCAGGATCGAGCTGAAACAATTGGGTGTTAAACGCTAACTTAGGTGGTCGGTGATGTGGGTAACAAACCCATCGCCTGATATGGCTTCATTCTCCATTTCAAAACGCCAGCAGCTCGACCATCAAAGCCGATCCAAGGAGCCACGATCTACTGGATGCACACGTTCCTGCATGATAAACGTGGAGCTCCAGGCTCTTTCCGCGGTGTCTGCGCTGCCGGTCGGTTGGTGGGAACTGCCTCAGCCTAAAATTGCCACCGCCTCTTTCTTTTGGACGCTTCGAGCCTTGGGTCTCGTGGCCTCAACTGGAGCCGCTGATGTGATCTCTACCGACACATCCGCTAGTTGAAATAACATGGAGAAGCATTAGATCATCGGATCGAGCAGATCAACATGCGCAAAGAGCGAGAGAAGAGGTCGATATACCTGTCTCGAGTGCCGTGGTAGGCGCTTCGGGCAGGACGGCGGCGAGGCTCTCCGCTTCTTGCTTCTCGATTTCGGCAAGTTCGCTCAGCACGGCGTCTTCATCTTCAACCGTCAGACTGCCGCCAATGAGCCGGCTGATCTCCTGTTGTGTCGAAACGGCAGCATAGCATAGGAAAACAGTCACAAACACGCAGCACCTCAGTTCCGCTGGCCTCCCACAGCGCCCATCAATGGCGATGTGACGTACATTGGCTGTTTCTTGTGCTTCTTCTGTCTCGAGCATGAGGTCTTCGACAGCCTCCACGGTCATTTCCTGTTCAACGGTGCACCAACGAGGGATCAATCACTCCGACACAACAGACCACCACGACAAAACGGGGGGTTCTGAGCGCTGACCTTGTGGATGGCGTTCAGGATGGAGTTGCCGGCCTTCAGCCCTTCAAAGACCTGCAGCTGCTGCGTCTCCCACTCCACCGTGTCCAGCATCCCCAACACTTGGATCAG
>MBAC02008203.1:0-17330 GCA_001712635.2 Nothophytophthora sp. Chile5
ATGTTGGGTTGACTCTTCAACCAGCGACAGTATCCGATATCAGAAGCATAAACTTCTTCGATCGGCGTGCCCTTGTATTTTCCAAAAGTTAGTGTAGTCATTATGTTCTCGGAGGTATCTATATATATACAGGCATACAAGTCAATATTTTTTAAAATAATTAATACATATAAACGAGCTTTATCTAAAATGTAACTAATTAGAGGTATAGGAAACAACCTCACCAGTTAATCGGTTATATTCGAGCTCATTCTCGAATGCAACGAGCACGAGCATGTTGGTACCCTGGCAGGAAGCGTTGGTTCCCATCACCTGGATAGACTGGGGGACATCCTTCTCGGTCAAACGCGATACATCTGCAACCATAGTGCGGTTAACCGTCGACCACTTGTAAATATCGATTAAGCCATTGCACAGCTCCGGAGTCTGATCGCCGTTGATAGCGGACAGCTTCGAGAATTCGTTACAGAAATCCATGAAATCATAGTCGTACGAGATGTCGAACGTCTGCTGGCTACCGATTCGTACATTGAAATTACGAATGGATGAGCCAGGCTGTACAGTCCAAGGAGCCGAATCGAACGGGCTCTGGAACTGCTGAACAGTAGCAGTCGCATAGTTTCCAGTCGAAACCTCGGCAAACGGCATAAGAGCTACGAATTTAGCATTACGGATTGAGGCGGAAAGCTGCAGATCAAATGCTGTGTTTTGCTGAGCAGAAGATACGCCAGTACCTGCTCGTTGATAGAACCACTGAGCATAGTAGTCAAGGTATCGAACCTTCTTAACGGGTTTAGAGATGATTGCCGACGGGTTCTCAAGATCAAGGAACGGTACATATAAGCGGGTCGTAGTAAACGGGAAGTATGTAGAATCGATTACTGGTTCGAGAGAGTTGACGACAGCACCCCATGCAACGGTAAATTCACCAGCCGTCGTAGACAGTAGAGAGGTATTAGGACCGGTCATCGAAGCAACCATTATGGGGCAAGTCGAACCAGATTGAAGCGTCGTTCCTGTCAGGGATACGGTCTTAGCCGCGGTCGTGGCGATAACCGACGAGCCTTGGTTTACACGAAACCGGAGCTTGATTTGAGGGCATCCTATCAAATCGAGCTCCTTGAAGATGGGATGGAGGTCAACGAGCTTGATTTTTAACATTAAATTCCACGTTCCAGCAATCGAACCAGCAGCGGTTCCACCAGCAACGAAAGCGCCGCGTCCAAACTGGTTAGAGATGGTTTTAGATGCACCAGTCGCAATGCTCGGCCAACCGTTGGTATTTGCGTTCGATGTGGGAGGGTTTGCAAGGAGACGTTGTACAAAGCCATCGTTAGCCGACATAACGCTTGCACCACCCGTACCAGCTACCGAAAGAGCTCCACCCAAATCAGAAGCTGAGTTCGAATAGCCATCACCATTAGCAGTTGCTACACTGCTCCACTGAAGCGAGCCAGAGTCATCCGGGAACAGAAATGATTCAGCACCGTGCTTCTTAATGTAAGCAGCGCTCGTTTCAACTTGCGCGCGTAAGTTATTGGCAAAGAGCTTGTACTCAGTCATGCTCAAAATCGACTTACCGTTCAGTTCAAGCGACATCGCATCAATAACGTTCCATACCCCGCACTTCATCCCAACCGAGAGACGATTAGCGGCGGCATTAAGCGCAGTAGTTGCGTGAGTGTTCTTCATCGAAACTTTGTACGGAAGCATGATGTAAGCATCACGGAGGCAAGCAAATCCTTCCGCGCCATTTAGCTGAGAAGTCGCGTCAATGGTAATAACACCATTCCCATAGCTACCCTGGTTGAGATCGATTACATATGGGACACGCTTTCTTGCGGAGACGCTGACGGCCGGATCGCCCTTCAGAGACGATTGATAGAGAAACTGATCAGCTAATTGGGTGTCTGACATGATTGCTCGATGGATAGTATATCCCACCCAACATAAGAGGCCGGGCCAAAATTTAAATAATTCGTAATGTCACGCCTGATCAAAGCGATTACAAGCGATCATGATCTTATCGAACTGGCGAAACATATCGATGTCCATCTTGATCGTATCTATGAGTCATCTGAAATAGCTAAACCGCTCCAAAAACGAGGCTCTTTCTTGATCCTCCTACGCAAGCAAAATATGGATGTAGGCCACTGGACATGCGCTCACGACGGGGTCTATTTCGACAGCATGGGAGAAGGCCCCCCAACGCGATATGGTATCAAGAAGTATAACGAGATCCAGATGCAGGGGACTGAAGGCGATTATTGCGGCATTTATTGCCTATTATGGCTCTATGCGAAACAACACAATAGGCCCGATCTGCTGAAGCCTTTTATTGATTTAAATATAACAGTTTTATAAGAGCTGTTTTATACTATTACTAACGATGTACAAAGAGCTGACGATCTCGAGCAATGTACCTCCAGCCAAACTCAAGAAGGCTGTGAAGACCGGCAAGCTAAGCCTGACAGCCGCTGAACTACAAGGCTCCGGCGCTGTTATTCATTTGCATCCCGAGTCATATGCTAAGGCGCTCAAGTCTCGTAAGGCTGGTCGTGGCGTTCGTTTAGAAATCACTCGCCATGAGATCAAGAAAGGGTATAAGCGCGCTCAAGGTGGTTCTATCTGGAGCTCGATATGGAATGGACTCAAGAAGGGCTACCGGTTCGCTAAAGACTCAGGCATTCTAAGCTCTATAGCGGATGCTGCTATCCCGGCGGCGGCGACCTATCTCGGTTCTCCCGGGGCGGCCGCTCCCGTTCGTGGTGCGCTTAAATCAATGACTGGCATCGGGGTTAGTGGCTATGAGCAGAGCTCAAGGGCACAAGCCCGGAGATCTGCGACTCCAAGCTTGCTTGATGACTCTGACTCAGATCACGAAGGAGGCCGGATCTCGTTCGCTGACGTAAAGAGTCGAGCGAAACAGGCGCTGCGGTACGCTAAGGAAAAAGGAGTATTAACTGATATTGCTAATGCTACTGAATCTCATCTAATCTCGAAGGCTACCAAACCCGAGCATGTCGATGTAATCAAGGCTGTTCGAGGGCATGTCAAGAGCCGTTTCGGAGTTGGTATGCCAAAAAAATTCGTTAAAGGAAGTCCAGAAGCTCGTCAACATATGGCTAATCTTCGAGCGATGAGAAAAAAAGGCCCTAAAGCTGGAGGTTCATTCAGATTGTGAGACCCGCCCAATTCTAATTTTTTTTTTATCGGTTAGAGAACTCCTGGGGCTTGAATAACAGCATGATTGAGACAGAAGTATCTCTGAAGTGAACCGGCATGTCATTCTGATTTGAAATCGATACAGTGATGGCTGATCGAGCCCCGTTATGAACAGCGCACCATGCGTAATTACTTGGTTGATATCTGATCAGCTGACCAATCGATGCATCCCCTCGATCGAAAGCAGCAAGCGTATCGCCTGATATAACGTAATCATTCTTAATCACATCGCAGCGAACGATGTACGAGCTATTTGGATGGACTTGTGGGATTATATTCGACAAGATGGCGACTGAGCTCGTGGTACTCGCTGACGGGTACGTAGCAGCGCTGAATCCGAGAACCTTACCAAAATTCGCATTATCGATAATCAGACGGGGCACGCGCGACGTGGTTGGCAGGCCCGTTCCTCCGCTTGAATATAGGCCAGTGGCTGGGCGAGTATATGTTCCGAGAGCCGTAGGGGTAGCTGAGCAGTCGAGCTGGCATGAGTAATAGGTACTGTTTTCGCTGATTTGGATGAAGAATACATTGTTTCCGGTTGCATCAATTAGATAGGCACCAGCACTTACAAGAGCCGTCTGGATAAACTGATTGATATTGCTATAAGCATACCATCCATCGGGCAGGGTTATGCTAACAGTACTCGTGGTAGCGGCGGTCGGAACCTCGATTTTGAACGAATTATTTGAAAACGCGAGAGAATCGACGTTGAAGTCTGAGCAGTAAAGCGATATTGATTGGACAGCCATCTCAACGTTTTGAAAGTTGACACTCGATCCGGCGAATTCATAGCGCCAGGTGCTGTTATTACCATTCTGGACGAGGTTAGTGGAATCTAACTTGATGAACGATGACATGCTGATCTATATTCTGAGATCCATAAAACTATTGAATTATTAATTGTGAGGCGCAAGATCAATTACCTTATCGAAATTGAACCTTATCTGGCTCTTAACAGAATCCAAGAACAGCATCTGTCCTTTAGCTCTGGTCGCAAGATTGTAATATTTAAATATCGTTTTGTCGTCTAATCCCTCAATATTGAAGTCCTTGACAACCATCTGAAGATCTCGCTTCGAATTGGCTTTTAGGATCGCACAGTACTCTGAATTGAGCCTGATCATCTTATCGGTGGCAAAGTAACTATGACTTAGGAATATGGTCGAGAGCTTGTGATGTCTCCCACGTGTGAAATAATGACTAAACACATTCTTCTGAAGCAAAGCATCATTGCTGTAGTCATCAATGATTACAAGTTCTGGTTTGCCGCTACTGATCGGGGTGCGCCTGATACTATCTACATTTGGCGGAGTGTCATAGAACGTGATAAATCCCTCGAGCTTATCCTTGAGATATGCATACAGTTCTTGATCTGGATTCCGCGCAATAACATGGAGATGAGCAAACACGTTCGGAGAGTGCTTGAGCATGAACATGACCAGATTGTTCTTACCCGAATAGGAAGGTCCTAACACTAACATTCTGAATAGCTTCTTGATGTCAAGCTCAGGTATATCACCCACCGAGGCGCTCCGATATTGTTTGGGGAGGCTCGCCCCATAATTGGGAATTGAGCTCATCGCTTAAGAAAATGCTCGCTCTTATATACATTAAGACAAAATATGGCTGGGTTTGTGTATCCACCGCCAATCTTTGATTCACCCTCATACAACCCCTCTTTCTATCTATCGCTGGATGGATCTGGTTATCTATCATATGCATACTCCAATACACTCTACCTCGGGAAAAATGACTATCGGTTGAGTTATATTACCGGCATAGTGGCTGGTACCGCCTCCCCCGGGATCGCTATAGTCCCAAACGCACTAAACTCAATAGGCGGTCTCTCGTCGCTGACTGCTACCACAATCGACGCCGTTAATTACAAGCAGGGTGGATCAACCGTATCGTTTGATGCTATTTCCGGTATTACTGCGGGCACAGCAGCAGCATCGAAAGCATTGATCGTCGATGGCAGCAGGAATATTGCAAACATCGGCAATCTCACTGCAATTAACCTGACTGGAACGATACAGACTGTTGATCAACCCAATATTACGAGTCTGGGGACCTTATCAATCCTGAATGTATCCAAATCAAACGCTATAAACATACCAACCCCCTCCTCGACCGCTGATAGCTGTACGATGTTACTTCTAAATCCCCAAAATCTTAACGCTGGTCAATGCAGTTTGGGATTCCATATATCAGCGTCGTTGCCCAGTTTAATCTCCCCAGGTGCTATGATTCAATTAATAAGAACAGGTACTAACTCAAGCGGGGATATGGCCTTCTCAACGAAAGCATCGGGGGCCAGCACATGCGACGAGAGGATGCGAATTTTGTCGAACGGAAATATTGGGATCGGACGCTCTAACCCTTCTAATGCCCTTGATATCGTTGGTACTTCCTCTGCTAATTTATTTCTATCGACAACCGCCCTTACTACAACTACAACCCTCTTCCAAGCTACTAATGGAACACCGCTTGACTTCAGAGTGAAGCTAACCGATGTGGAGGCTTTCGTTGGGGCCGAGACCAATCATAGTCTTGTACTGATGGGGAATGCCTCACGACTAATTACATGCTATCCTAATGGTCAAGTCTGGGTCGGGGGATTAAAAGCCTCTCAAACGTACAAACTGCATGTAAATGGTGATACTAACATCGCAGGGAATCTATATCGAAACGACACGGTTATTGATGTTACCGTTTTACAGTCGATCGGGGCATATGGCACAACGACAGCTTCTAAAGCTCTCATAGTCAATGCGACTAAAGACATTGTCGGAATTAATAATCTCACAGCAACGAATCTGACTGGTTCGCTTCAAACGGCCGGGCAGACCAATGTAACGAGCCTTGGCACCCTAACGGGGCTAACCGTAAGCGGTGCCACTTCATTGACGAGTACCACGGATGCTTCGAGTAGTACTATTGGCGGAGCGCTCACAGTTTCGGGCGGTGCTGCAGTTGCTAAAACCCTTTATGTTGGCGGAGCCTTAAATGTCACTGGTACGATTACCGGTAGCTTAAGTGGTAACGCGACTACCGCTACATCGGCCACTACTGCGACAACCGCTACGTCAGCCACTACCGCTACATCAGCCACTACCGCTGCAACGGTGACTGGCGCTGCGCAATCCGCAATTACCTCCACTGGCACCCTAACTGGACTAACTGTAAGCGGCGCCGCGTCATTGACGAGTACCACGGATGCTACGAGTAGCACGAGTGGCGGAGCGCTCACAATTTCGGGAGGCGCTGCTGTTGCTAAATCACTTTATACTGGGGGGCCCTATGTCAGCGATGGGAGGATCAATATCGGAACCGTTACTACCGTTGCTGATATCTCAATACTCAGGTCAGCAGCAGCTGCTGCTTTCCGCATAGGGAGCGGCGAATTGAGTAAAAACGCAATGACCATTCAATGGACATATGTCTCCAGTGGGTCAAACTCTAATCGGCTTTCCTTTGATCCATACGGTACGAGCAACGCTCTGGTGATCACAGCAGCTGGTTATGTTGGTATAGGCCAGAGCGCTCCCACAGTGCCATTATATGTTTCTGGGGGCGTAGCTTCCATCCAGGTGGGTACGACTACTACAGCAACCCTATCGGCGGGCTCTTTGCTCTCTGGGCAAACGGGAACTTTCAGTGATAATTGTGCTGTCTATATTGCTGACGGATGCTTAAAATGTAGTGTACGAGGTATCTACATATCCTCTGATCGACGGATCAAGAAAAACATTGAGTCGATTCCGTCTGAGCTGGGAGAGCAGTTCGTGCGCTCTGTTGAACCGAGGAAATATGATCTAAGGGTTGATGGATCCCCACAGCTTGGTTACATAGCACAGGAGCTCTGTCCAGACTACAGCTCAGTGATTACTCTATCTGAAAACAAGGATATGCATGCGGATCCCGATGATCCGCGATCAATCGAGGGCTATCAGTTATCAGTTTCATATGAGAGAGTCATTCCAATCCTTCATGCTGCTCTGAGAGCCGCTCTCGACAAAATCGACTTGCTTGAAAAAAGAATGGATGCTCTAACATAGACATGGGATGCAAGCCATCAAAGCTTCGAAGCAATCTCACGACCGATGAGCCTAATCAGATCGTTGGTTCTACTTTATTACAGGCCGATCGCATAATAGTGCTCGGCGACAGTGTTTTTCTGCCAACCACAGATGCTGGTGGGGAGCAGGCGATCATCGAGATCTCTATCAATGATAAAAAAATGTCGGTCTATCGAGGCTATAAGAATCGAATGATTAGAAGCGGAATCAGTTAAAGGGCAAACGTCTTGACCTTGGGCTCTTTTTTTTGGTAGCCATATGCCTTGGTCCTCGCCCACATGCGGCCTCCATCTGTCTGAGTAGAGACGCTATTCTTGGTTGGCAGTGGTGATTCAACCCAAGCTGCGGCTGATACGTGAGAAGGGCGTTCCTTGATAATGAGGTTCTTCATAATCGATTTTAGTTCAGCTAAGTTCTGATCAGCTTGGAGATTATACAATCCGCCAGATTTGGTAATGATACTCGGATTGAGGATAATCATGATAGCTCTGCTCTATATCAATCTAACGATAATATCCTTGAATTCGGAATCGCCGATTAGCCGATTAGCATACATATCAACTGTGATCGTCTTCAGCTGCTTGATGATGCTCGGATTGTCATTGCCAAGCATGAGCTCCCCCTTCAATTTCTCGTACTCCATCCTAAGATTGCTCATTGGATCGGGCAGCTCGTCTTTGAATGCGTGCTGGATGTGTGTGGCTGCGAGAACCTCCTTGAATAGCTTCTGATCGTCGATTGAGAGCTCATCGTATGCGGCTTGAGAGATGTCCTGATTGTATACAAGATCCTTCAGCATCTTCTGAAGCTCCCCGCTGATCTCTCTGATCGGCCCCACTTTTTTTCGGCTGGCATATACGATGTTAAGCTTGTTCTGGTTCAAATCTGGAACCCGGATGAACTTTGATCCGATTTGCTTGTAGATATAGGCAGATGCGAGCCCTGTCCCTTGTATATCGTTTAGATTGTAGACTTTTCCTTTGCGGGTGATCGTTTGATATGGGGGACCAGTAGGACCCGTAGATCCCTTAGGACGCCCAACGCCAGCTCCCCTCAAACCACGGCCTTTTAGTTCCCTGCCATGGGCTTTTTGACTAATCTCACGTTGCTCCCGGTTGGCCTTTAGATACAGCTTAAGCTTCGATTGATATATTATCTTGGTTGCTTTCACAGCTGATTCAGATGCACTAAGAGCTGATCTTGAAGCCTTTGAGCTGTATTCATTCACGGCTTCCCTTGCTGTATCATGTAGTTTTAGGGCCTCGCCATATTTCTGATATGCTTTTTCTGATTCATCGTGTAGTTTTTTTAGTGGGTCCTCATCAAAATCAATATTGACCTGATCGGTTTTGATTCTTGAAGAGGGGTCGGTAGATTTAGTGTTAGAAACGATCGAATTGTTTAGTGCTTGCAGATTGGCATTGAGGTTATTTACCTTAGCTTGATCGTAGTTGGATACGCCAGATTCATCATCACCCCCATCATGTAAAAACTCATCTAATTCTTCAAAGCTATGGATCAAACGATTGAATGTATCCATCCATGAGATGTTTCGATTCAGAGTTTTCAATGCTTCCCCCGAGACCAATTTATGAAGGCCATTTCTAATGTTGAATGCCTTGCCTGTGGTCGGTTGCCCAAAATAATACGATGTGTGAGGTTTAGTTCGCTGCTTGCTATTAACAATTGGGCTGAGTCTAAATGCAATCTTAATGTCATCTGTTTGCAGGTTGGAGTAGTAGTCATGGAGAATCTTCTTAGCATCATTGTCAGAATTGGTTAGACTTTCATCCATGTCCCCATCGGGGCCGGACATTTCCCCATGACGCGCCTCTCCGTTTCCTGGCATGAATTCCCCTGACATCAGTTCAATATCATTGTTTTTGCCGACTGGAACAAGATCAATTCCCTCATCTCTGGTCATTGATTTAAATGATTGTAGAGTGCTGTGCCAATTTACCAATTCGGTGATCACTGGCCTAAATCGATTGCTATCCACGCCGAAGACTCCGATCGAATTACCGTCAACCCACACATATCCATCGCTATCAAGCAAGCTTGGAGTCGCAGATCTCCGGGCTTGTGCCCCTGAGCTCCGCTTATCGATATTGGTTGATTTAACTCCACCATGGAGGATGGGAGTGATCCGCTTCTTCAATCCGCTTGATTCGAGTAGCTCCTTGTTTTTGCTAATGATCCATAACAGTTTCAGCTTGCTATCAGCCTGAACAGACGATGTAGAGGTAGAGCTGTCAAAGAGGTAGCTATCATCAAGACGTTGTCTACTCCTCTCGGAGCTATCGATATGCTGGGGGTTGTCTGCTTTGCGCTTCGAATGAAGCCATTTCTTTAGCAGCTCAGCATGGTACATCGGATCTTCGAGTCGCATGGTGCTGTTTTCATCAATAGAATTGCTTTCACCATCAGTCCAGATATCGCGGATCTTTTCGGCCGTTAATACCCAATCGAATGCGGCTTTTGGACCACGCGATTTGGTTCCGCGGCTTACTGATATCCTTGATGCCCCTTCGCCCAGGTAGAATCTATCGTTATCTTCTCCGGTGTTACGACTAACTGGATTGATCTTGAGGGCTACCCAATTTGGATTTGATGCGTACAGTGCTTTAATCCATTTAAAAGCAAATACCTGTTCTTCAGTGTCTTTTGTTGATTTGGGCTCTGTATTAACGGCAATATCGACCACCGATGGAGATACGTTTACACCCATTTCTGATGTCGAGGGAGTCGCATTTACACCCATATCTGATGTTGAGGGAGTCGCATTTACACCCATATCTGATGTTGAGGGAGTCGCATTTACACCCATATCTGATGTCGAGGGAGAGTCAGTATTCACGCCAATGTCAGATGTCGAGGGAGAGTCAGTATTCACGCCAATGTCAGATGCTGCAATAGGATTATTAGCGGCTACATTGATATCAGCCAAGCTAATACCGAGTTTTTTTTTGAGGTCATCAAGCAAGCTTGGAGACACAGTCTGAGTATCTTGATTCACAGTAGGCTTGTTCAGATTGATGACCTTGTCAGCATCACTCCCCCACGAGGCTTCTGCATACATATCCCGCTTAGCATTTCCTTGACGAACGCGGCGCTGTGCCTTCTCTAACAGCTCCAACCGTTTCTCTTCTCGTTGCGCGAGGCTCGTAAAATTGGGAAACATGGTGACTGTATTGTATTATTAAATAGACATATTATGCCTGCTAATTAATTCGATCGATACTGGTAGTCGCTCAGAACGCTTTTTGGTATCTCTCCAGCTTCCCACTCGCGCATGGTCCACTTGTGTACAATCCGATTGCGTCTATTGAGCATGGAGAAGTATGCTTGAAGGATCTCATCAAACGGTAGATTAAACAATTCTTCTAATTCCTTCTGATATCTGATGTCCATCACGATATGTTTGAAGGCTCTATCTAAGCCCCCTATCTGCCTAAGGCGATATTTTACATAATCAAGTCGATCGATATCGCTGAGCATTTGGTGAAAAGTATTGGTTCTCTCAATGTATGCTCTAACGCGGGCATGCATCTTTTTGAGCTCCTTGCGGTACATGACCAATTTCTCATCTTTATCATGCTGCTTGCAGAAACCGGACTTGAGGGCTGCTCTCGAGCATGTGTCGGCTGATTGTGTTGTCGCTCTGCACTGAGTCATTATGGATATTATATGAGAGGGTATATAATTTTATTTTGATATCTTCTATCATCAATATAGTAGGCAGGCTCGAAATATGGATGGATATGTACTATACGTCGATACATCCGAAAGCGATTCAATTTATGATAACCGTACACTCATTGCAGATGCAGCAGAACAAGAAAAACATAACGAGAAGATACGATTGAAACGAGAACGATCACAGAAGAGCAATCGATTATTCCTCATCCCAAAACGGAAGCCTAAAAGCCTCGAAACTAAAGATCGTCCGTTCGTAGAATGGCCGACTTAGTGCTTCGCCCAGTAGACTTCTTCAAGTTTACTCATCCGATTTTTTTGTATCAGCCTCAAGTTGGCCTCAGGCTCCCACGAAGATGGCTCATCTCCAACCCACTTGACTAAGTATTTGTACTTACCATTACGCTGTCGTTTATGTTCAAGAATCCTGTCAGCTTCAAGAATGTCTCCTCTGTTGATCGGCGCGTTGGTCGATTCAGCTGAAACTAATTTGATATCATTTGGCGACTTATAGAGCGTGTGCCCATTCTTCGACCGAATCTGAACTCGATAGCCGTCAATTCCAACGATGTTGTATACAGCTTTACTCCATCTCGCAGATTCCTTTTCAAATTGCTTCTTCTTGAGACGGTATAAAACAGTGCTTCCAACCTCCAATTCATTCTCAAGCTTATCCATATTCTCATTATTATATGTTAGCTCAGACTCAATAACCTCTCCTTTAGCCTCGTTGGGAGTCATGCCTATAGAGCGATGCTTAGTATTGTTGTAGTTGGATATCACATCGCTGAGCAATTTCACAGTCAGAGGTTTATCAATTTTAGTTAGCCGTCCTTTCAGAGTTCTATTGAAACGTTCAATTTTACCCATCGTTGAATGATCTCCAGCCTCATTGTTGTAATGGGTAATCCCCTTCGTCTTGAAGTATTTTTGAGCAGTTTGGTTCATAAATTCTTTACCGTTATCGCTGGTTATGATATCAACATTTTCCTTAACCAAGACTTTTATGGCTTTTAACACTGTATCTGCCTTCTTGTTTTGCAATAGTTTAGCGAAGGCGATGCGAGAGTTGATATTGATTGCTGTTAGTATGCTCTTACCACCAAAAAACGCCAGATCCATCTGCCACGAGTTTGGATTGGTTGACGTGATCTTGAAATCAGAAAATTTGTTCTTCTGCTCTTGAAAACGCTGGATATCGAGTTGTTTGGAATACCATGCCTTGACATCTTTCAGCTTGATCTTTTCGTTGATTAGTTTTGCTTTCTCGTATAGCTTCTGCATACCAACATACCCTGTCTTAGGATCATAATAGAGCTTCTCCAAAAGCTTCTCCATGGTTCTAAATGTTCAAAGGAATCGTAGATATACCGTCAGCTTGTACTTGTCGCTTGTCGTAATAGAAATTTAGCGCTGTTTTAGTCTGACTATATGTGATGATAGATTTTGACTTCTTGCAAATTCGAAAGCCCTTATTGGTTCCCTGAAGCGTGATACGGTCTTTGATAACAGACTCAAAGCATTCGGGATTTAGCACATGAGCGTTCTTGCCATGACTCTGTTGAATACCTTTGGCACTAACCTTCATTTTGTATGAATCATCCGGCAGATAACAAATATAATTCTTACTCGATAGGCTGACAATCGCATCTCCCGTCCATTCCTCCTTGAATAGCCCTGGAGTGCGGCGATCAAACTTTGCCACTTCCTCATCATAGTCTCGAGGGAACCACTCATACTTGTGGTCATCGAAATGTTGACACAACTCCGGCTTGATAAGCTTTTGAAACGGATTGTCGCTGGTAAAGGCGATGTAAGCTGAATCGGTATCCATCTCCTGGTATTCAAAATCAGATCTGTCAAAGTATTTGTCGATACAGTCATAGTAGAATTCAAGCATTCTCAGCTTGGCAAGCTGGTAGATGGCGATCGATAAGTGAATCGGGTTTTTGTTATTGATTCTACGCTTCTTCATCGTAATCTCACACGCATCATTGAGCTCATCGAGCCCATGGAAAGTGAAATGTTCAATTTTTGCTTCAATAGCCTTAGTATCAGACTCATACCCAACCTGTTTATGTTTGCTCATATCCATGCCAGAGCGACCGAAAGCACTGTTGCCTACGAGTTTCATCATCTCAGCAATCATCGATTTACTCTTATCAACATCACCTTCACGACGTGCCTCCGACACTTGATCCATAAACGGACCAAAAGCTTTGTGTGCGTTTGCTTTTATAAAACTGTATGTCTTAGTGATTTCCATACCATGAGCCAAGTACCATTTGAGTAGCGGAGCATAGATCAGAATCTTTTCGCCAAAGTAGCTACCAATTAGTTTACGAGACTTTTTAGCACCACTCTTGCCTTTAGTCTGATTGTATTCAAACATATATTCTCCGATGACAGCCTTATCGCCTGTGTCAATCTCAATATTCTTGAAGATAGGAGTCATCTCTGAGAAATAATCCTTGAGATGCTCAGGCGTTCTGATATCACATTCGAGGAAACCAAAGATTTTGTCTGCCTTGATATCATCAATGATTCCATCGTATGCCTCGATCGTAGTCAACCGTCCGCAAGGCATATTGTTTCCGAGTGCCCAGAGGTAGAGAGCGTTGGCGTCGTAGCCGATAACCTTCTTACAGATCTTGTCTCCACGAATTTTAGTCTCGTTTCGCTTAGCATATCGGTTGAAGATGATAGACGGTCCTCCAGCAATGTTAGCCTTCATCTTGCCATAGATCTCCTTCTCCTCCGCATCAATAGAATATACCAATCTATCAGAGTTGTATTCGAGTAGCTTCTTGTGGCGAAACCCCTTGATAGACATATCTTTGCGAGCTGTGTTGCATGGGATACACGAGATTAGAATGTTTCCATCGATATGCCCCAGCTTGTTGTTGATTCGATCGGCTGAAGATATTTCAGCAGTCAGCTGACAATAGCAAAGTCCGCATAGGAATTTCTGCTTATTCAGGAGAGTATCCAAATGCTTGAGCGTCATATTAAACTCCCGATCGGCATCCTTATCTTGACTCCTATAACCATTCATACGACCAGCCGGAAAGCTAAACGATTTAGCAGGAGTTTTAGATGGTTTTTTGAGGTTGTCGAAACAGGTTTTGTACATAACTTTCTCCGACAAACCAGGAAGTGATACACCATCAGTAAACATGTCAAGGTCAAAACGTTTGAAAAGTTTACGTTGAGCTTTGACAGCTTTGACGAATGGGATAACATCGAGGTTGTTGTACCAAATCAAAAGATCTTTGACTGACTTCATCTCATAATGCTTCCAAACAAATTGAAGTCGCTTGTAGTCATTATCACTGATGCTTGTGCCACGAAATTTGCTATCAAAAGCGCTCTTAGGAGGAAGAGACGTTTCGTTAAGCACTTGAAAAGCTGTGATGTATTCGTATGGGAACATGCCTTTAGACAGTTCACATGTACATTCAATCTTGTTTTCACATAGACATTCCCCCAGATAAGTGGTGACATATTTCTCATACGATGTTCCTGCTGGCACGTAGTTCATGATATCAAGCATTTTCATGTCATGGGTCGCAATGCACATGTAGCTTGGATTCTTGATGACGCTTTTGATGTTGTCCGTACCGATGACAGCGAACAGATCCTTTTTGATGAGGTTGATATCGTAATTACCTCCATTGAATGATAATACAGGCACTTGATCAATCAGCTGCTTCATTTTGGCGTAATCACATGACTGCTTCC
This sequence comes from Nothophytophthora sp. Chile5, assembly GCA_001712635.2. Lineage (NCBI taxonomy): Eukaryota > Oomycota > Peronosporomycetes > Peronosporales > Peronosporaceae > Nothophytophthora > Nothophytophthora sp. Chile5. The sequence goes on from MBAC02008203.1 coordinate 14,745, forward strand.
CAAATCCGATTTTGTTGTGAAAATCAAAGAAGCTGTCATACTTCCCCTCTCCGATCCATGCATCAATATCTTTCATGATATATTTTTCTCCTAATGAGGCACCAGGAATGTTAAGAGCAGTCAGTCCATAAACGTCGATAATCTTTCGTAAAAGTTGCTTATATTTGTCGACATTGTATTTTCTGATTTTTGCACCAACCTCTCTAATGTATTTGAACATGTCCTTCAATAGCTCAACTGGTTCCTCATTTACAAAGCATCGTACTTCTTCTGTCAGACTGTCGCAAATCGAAACCGACACAGGAACATGCTCATTCGTGAAGATAGTGTTTCTACCATGATTAGTACCTGTCGGCTTTAAAATTGCTTCAAAATCATAGACAATGAAATGATCGATATAGTGATCAACATTCTTGATCGAGAATTTCGTTAGCATCGAACTGATAACATTAGACATTGGCCTGTATAGCGATGGTTCTTTTGGGAAAGTTTCAATATTTACAAGTTCGCATTGGTTCTTAACATGGTCTTTACGCTTATCTGAGCTGACAAATACCATTTCACACTTTGAACATTGATATTTGCTTTGAAGCATGTCAACGTTCTTGATGTACAAAGCATGGTTCTCGTGAGATAGGATATTGATAGAATCATACTTCTTGTCTGATTTACGAATGCATTCATACTTTCCAGAAGCCATGTCCAATGTGTAGACATTGATATTGAGTTGGAAACACTCCTCAAGCTCGTCGAAGTGTAGAATGTCAACAGGTTTGAAATTGCGAAAGAGACTCAGAGAATATTCAATATTTTTGAAAGTACAATATTTCTTGAACGAATCCTTAACGAGAGCCTGAATTGTCCTTGGATTTTTCTTGGGGTCTGCCAGAATATGGTAGGAGATGCAGTGAAAGACACATTTATTGTTTGTTTTAGGAAAGTTGATCACATGCTTGTTATCACGAATGGTTTTCGGGATCACAGCTTCACTATCGCCGAGAGCATGATTGCGGTGGTAGATGAAAATCTTAAAACCAGTGATTGCTTTCAGCCTATATCCAGAGCTGGGATAGTTTAGAGTATCAGCCAACTCCATTGTTCTGATTTCAGAAATGATCTTCTTACGAATATCAGCCTTGCTGTTGATAGCAATTGGAGTATTGAATACATTCGTATTCGCAATGTTCGGATGGAAGTATCGAGTATCATCGGGATCGGTTTTACTGATAAGATCATAGCCGAGGGCAATGTTGACCTTGAAAGCCTTATTCTGACTGTCGAGAACATTCTCCAGCTTGTCGTAGAATTCACCGAGCGGAATCCCTTCATACAGATGAGATTCCATGTGTGTGCCAGCATAGAAACGATACTTAGGATCGGCTTTGTAATCAGGCGACATATGCTTCGCCAGCTTCTCAAGAGAGACGTCGTATTGCTTTGCAATCACCTTCATGTTTTTCGAAACGTTGCCAACGTATACCATTCGCCCCGTTCTACCACGAATCTTAACGCGGTAGCTGCTCCCCCATCTCTTAACCGGAATGCTTAGACGCTTGAGTCCTTCGAGCTGATAGCCGAACATCGCACCTATATCAACTGATCTATATTTCTCTGACAAGTTGACTTTATATTTAGGAAAATATATGTTAAGATGGACTTATTATATTAGTGGAGTACTTAGTAAACTCAAAAAAAATATTTATTGCTTAGTTTTGTGGTTCACTAATTTCGGGTTGGTCTATTTTCGGTTGGTCTATTTTCGGTTGGATAATTTCTGGTTGGTCTATTTTCGGTTGGTTAATTTCGGGTTTACCCCTCATCGTATATTTCTTCTTTCGCATAAGAATTTGGTCTCGATGGCTGTCATCATATTCCTTCTGTTTTGCAAGACGGACTTCTCTCGTTTTTAGGTAATAACGCTTTTGAGCGGCTTTCTGCCTCTCCTTGTTCAGTTGATACTGTTCTGGTGAGTACGTCATATTGTTGTTTTTATATACTGAACTTTATATCTATCAGGATCAAAAAATTAAATAAAAAAAACTGACTGCCAATGTTTTATGATCATGGTGAGTTTCACATTATCATGGCGTTATTTGCTTTGTTTATTACCTTGATCCGACGTTTATTACCTTGATCCAACGTTTATTACCTTGATCCGACGTTTATTACCTTGATCCGACGTTTATTACCTTGATCCGACGTTTATTACTGCGATTCTTCGTTTACAACTGAGATTCGTCGTTTACTACTGCGATTCTTCGTTTACAACTGCGATTCGTCGTTTATTACCTTGATCCGACCTTGATTCATTGGGGGAAAAAAAAAACTGACTGGATTCCGCGCTGGCTATTTTTGTGAATTTTATGGGATTGTGTAGCGATGAGATTGTGAATTTTAGAATTTTATGAGTAAAGGGTACTCCCTTGGTGTGAATTTTTATGACTAAGGGTACTCCCTTTGTGTAGCGATAGGATTGTGAATTTTAGAATTTTATGAGATTGTGTAGCGATAGGATTGTGAATTTTAGAAAATAGACATGGAGTTGGTCTGAGCTATGGGATGGTGTTGTAGGGTGGCATCATATGC
>MBAC02008204.1:0-22475 GCA_001712635.2 Nothophytophthora sp. Chile5
CTCAAGCTCGCGTTCCTTAGCGTGGTGCGAGGTTCTGGGGGCGAAGACGACATCAGCCGTCAGTCAGCGGTGCAGCGTCTGGACGGACGAGCTCTTTCGCTCATCTTTGAGTTCGCTGCGACTCGCGTCATCCGATCGGTCAAGGTGTAATGCTAACAGGACGATTCTCCGAATTCTGTCACCATCCAGTGTCAAAGCTCACCATCGCCGCAAATTGCTGGCCGTAGCTACGGTACAGAAGACTCACGTGTTCCGCCATTCCTAGACTGCTCGCTTGTATATGCAAGAGCTCGGGAGGTCAATTCCTTTGCTGAATTGTGGCTTCTACTTGTTGCAGCACCATGAGACGGTCGCAGGAAGCTGGGAAGTGTGCCGACAAAGGCGATTGCTGCCTACTCCAGCTTCCAGCTTCCCCGTCAAGAACTGAGGAAGGCAACGAGTCTGTCGCCGAGTCGGTGAATTTAGCTTTCGGCACCCAGGCGGAGCTAGTGACGGAGCATCTGGACGAGATACCTGACTCATAGGTGGTCGCTGGAGAGCCTCTTATTGACGATGCCCCGGCAGATGGATGTGAATGTGTTGGTACCAGATATCCTTCTACACACACAGCATGAATGCGAGAGATGGGAAGCTGAGGTCTATTGAACTGCATCAGCCGCTTGCTCACGGCTCGCCACGTATAGGCCTTATCGCCGTCGTTCTCAGGCCAAGAGCTCACGAATCGAGGCGACTGTGTATTCCACGTCCTTAGGCGACACGTGCAGATTCGTGACTGCGCGAATCCGGCCACCGTTCCAGTATCCTCCGAAGAGGATGCCCTTCTCCGACTCGAGCTTCTCCACAAGCGTTGGGGCATCCAGTTTCGCGTCCGGGGCCAATTTGAAGAACAGGATGTTGGTTTCCACGTCCTCGGGCCTGATCTCAATGCCTGGGATATTGGCCAGACCATGAGCGAGCTCCTTGGCGTTCGTGTGGTCCTCAGCAAGGCGATCGAACTGGTTTTCCAGTGCGAACAGCCCGGCGGCCGCGATCACGCCGGCCTGCCGCATCCCTCCGCCGAGCGACTTGCGCAATCTCTTGGCCTTGTAGATGAACTCCTCCGAGCCCGCGAGGATGGAGCCCACCGGCGCCCCGAGTCCTTTGCTCAAACAGAGCGACACCGAGTCGGCGCCTGCTACCAGCTCGGCCATAGGGACTCCCAGGGCCACACTGGCGTTCGACAGTCGAGCACCATCCACATGAAGACGAAGATCATGCTGCTGGCAGAACTGCTCCACTTCGCGGACGTACGAGACGGACAGTACGCGGCCGCCACAGGTGTTCTGCGTGTTCTCGAGCGCCACCAACTTGGAGATCGGATAGTGCGGGTCGTCGGAACGGATAGCGTTGGCCATGTCGCTGATCTGCAGCGTTCCATCCGTCTGGTTTGGGATCGTGCTCAGACTGACGCCCATGTACGCTGACGTTCCCAATAGAGAGAGAAAGGGTCAGCTCATGGCGACTGGTATGCAGCAGATACGGAACGTCGGCCTTACCGCTAGCGCCCGCGCCTTCATACATGAAGATGTGCGCTTTGTCCCCGACGATGATCTCGTCGCCGCGGTTGCAATGCGAGCCGATCGCGATCAGATTCGACATCGTGCCGCTACGCACACATCAGCAAGGCAACGCAGTGTCAATCCTGCGCCCAGATCCAATCGACAGCCATGTAAACAAGGTCGACGGACGTACGAGGGCACATAGAGCGCGGCCTGCTTGTCGAGACGCTCGGCCGCCACCTGCTGCAGGCGGTTGACCGACGGGTCGGCGCTATACACGTCGTCCCCCACCTCTGCAGCCGCGATCACCTGCCGCATGGCCGCGGAGGGGCGCGTCACCGTGTCGGACACGAGGTTCACCACTGCGCGCTGGAGCTTGGTCATCTTCGCTTCGTCTTGCCTTCAGTATGCGCTCGACCGTTTCCGTCCAAGAAATCCGACGGACCTGGTTCGAGATACCGAAACGAAGCCAGCGTGAGTGATGGTCAGTGACGTCACTCCTGACCGGTTGCATCCGCTCGAGTCTTCGCCCGAAGCCAAGAGCGCTCATGCAGCTTCCTTGTCGTGGCTGCCATCGCCCCCAACGCGCCTGGAAGGGGGGAGGAAGGCAAAGCCGACAGCAACGCATTGAGGGTGAGATGGATTTTCTAGAAGAATTAGCTGCCTAATAATACACGTTAGCAAAATGGTCATCAAGTATCCTTGGAGTCCTCTGCTCGCAGCGCGCACGGGCGGCGGCGACGGGCGAAGGCAGGCGCGGGCACTTCGTTAACTTTACTTGTACATCGAAGGAAGCTCTTTCTTCCGACTTTCAGCTACGAAAAAAGAGAGAAACTCGACGGGTTCCGTCCGACGGCAACAAGACGCTGGGGCTCACGCACGCACGGCTCCAAGTCTTCCCAATGGCGGACAAAACAATTAGCTGCTTGCCATCTTCGTGTCGCCCGGGATCTACCAGGCGCTGTTGTCATCGCCACGGGAGCCGCCGCGGCTGCCACCGCCGCCGTAGCCACCGCCATAGCCGCCACCGCCACCGCCGAAGCCGCCGCCATAGCCGCCACCACCGCCGCCGCCGCCACGGCTGCCGCCTCCGCGCTCGTCGCTACGGAAATCTCTAGCTCCGAAGCGCGAGCCGCCACCACGACCACCACGGCCACCGCGACCGCCACGACCGCCGCCGCCGCCACCGCCGCGGTATCCGCTGTTGGCCATCTGGTCCAGGAACGCCGGGATCTCCTGGCCGTTCTCCACCATCATGTCGTACATCTCGCGCGCAATGTTGCGGTTCTTCTCGTTCATCATGGACAGCGCGTAACCGATGTTACCCACACGGCCGGTACGACCGATACGGTGGACGTAGTCATCGATGTTGTTGGGCAGGTCGAAGTTGATCACCTGGGTCACGCCGTCGATATCCAGACCACGGGCCGCCACGTCCGTGGCCACCAGCACGGGCGTGCGACCCGACTTGAAGCTGGCGAGCGCCGCCTCACGCTCACGCTGCGAGCGATCGCCGTGGATCGACGTGGCCGGGAAGCCCTCGCGACACAGCATATCCTCCAGGAAATCGGCGCCACGCTTGGTCTCCACGAACACCAGGATCAAACCGTCCTGCACCTGGTTCAGGAAACGCACCAGGTAGTCCTCCTTGTCGTACTGCTCAATGTATTCCACCGTCTGCTTCACATCCTTGGACGCCGAACCCACACGGCCGACCGTCAAGAAAATGTAGTCACGCAGGAAGTCGGACGCGAGACGCTGGATCTCGCGCGGGAACGTGGCGCTGAACATGAACGTCTGACGCTCACGCGGCATGTCCTCCTGCTCCACGATCCGGCGGATCTGCGGCTCGAATCCCATGTCCAGCATGCGATCGGCCTCATCCAGAATCAGGAACCGGATGCACGACAGCGAGATGCGACCGCGCTCCATCAGGTCCACGAGACGGCCAGGGGTGGCCACCAGCATGTCGCAGCCACGCTCCAGCTCACGCAGTTGGTGACCCACCTCGGCACCGCCGTAGATGACCACAGGCGCAATGCCCGTGCAGTAGCAGAACTTCTTGGCCTCCTCGTAGATCTGCGACGCCAGCTCACGCGTGGGGGCGAGGATCAGCGCGGCAGGGAAGATCTTGCGCGAGCGGCCGCGGCCCACATCGGGAGGCGGCGTGCCGCCCACACGCAGCATAGCAGCCAGCGTGGGGAACAGGAAACCGCCCGTCTTGCCGGAACCAGTCTGCGCACACGCCATCATATCACGGCCCTGCAGACCGATGGGGATCGAGTACTTCTGCACGGGCGTGGGCTTCGTGTACTTGCACAGCTCCAGGTTGCGGATGACCTCGGGGCCCAGCTCCTCGGCCGAGAACTCCAGCACCGGGTCCGGCACGTTCTCGCCGCTCGTCTCCACGGGGATATCGTCGTACTTGTCGAAGTTGATGCCCGACGACTTGGCGTCGCCGAACAGCTCGTGCTCCAGGCGCTCGCTGGGGCGCAGGTCGCCGTGGTAGCCCAGCTCGTTCACGCGCATACCGCCACGGCCGCCGCCGTAGCCGCCGCCTCCACTGTAGCCGCCGCCACCACCGCCGCCGTAGCCGCCACGACGGTCGTCTCCGCGCCGGTCATCACGACGGTCCGACTCAAAACCCGCCCACCGCGAGTTGGTGGCACGAGGCGCTGGGCCATCGCCACGTTCGCCCGAGGCGCTACGCGCGCCGCCGTAGCTGCCGCGTTCACGGGACCCGCCGCGCGAACCGCCATAGCCGCCGCCACCATAGCCTCCGCCGCGACGGTCATCGCCACGGTCGTCACGGCGGTCGTCACGGCCGCCGCCGCCGTCGCCACCACCGTCACCACCTCCGCCGCGCATATGCGGCGGTACGTATGTAGATCTTCCTGTGAATCGCAGCGAATCCAGCAGAGAGAGAGAGAAGAGAGGTCAATCACGTCAGTCTTCTCCTCGTGGTTCATCTTGTGGAACGAGTCGCAGAGCCACCGCAAGCGACGAATGTGCTGCCGCCTCTTCGTCTCCTTATCGTGTTCCATGCCACCCGTTTCTCACTTCCTTTTCGCAGCGTGAAGACGCGGCAAAAAGGAAGGAAGAGACGGACACATGATGACACAAAAGGACACGGAACGAGGCGGAGAAAGGCAACGGAGGCCGCCGCTTCGACACCCGCAAGCGCCTCCACGAGCGCCGCACCCCTGTGCTGCCCCCATCCCCCCGCAGTGGCTCCAGCGCATACAGAAGCAGAGAAGCCAGACGTACCTCCACCCTCCATGTTTGCTTCTAACTTCTTCTCTTCGCCTGTCGTCTTCCTTCCTTGTGGTCACAAAAGTGAATGCGTCGCTAAAGCCCCCGCCCGGCGCCGCGGGCTTGGGCCCACCCACGATCGAAGTTATTTATCCGTAAAATTCATGGTAAAGTACGCCTCTTCCGCTGCTTCAGATTTGCTCGCGGCGGTAATTTACCGACCTGCGGCGACCCACCCCCTCCCGCTCCGCTTGGCCGTCGCTTCACCATTCAATTTCTCAAGCGCCACCTCGGTCGATCGGATTGGCTGAAAAGACGCGTGAGTACGCACTTTCAGCCAATGCGAGGACGTTCTCGGGTTTGACAAAGCGTCATGTCGCAAGTGCGCACCACCCACCCGCTAAAAAAAACCCGAGCGCAAATATTTTGCGAGCCAAAATTTGGGTCCCTTCGTTTTTCTTTCGGAGGGCGGTAGTTTTCAACAGATGAGGCGGAATCTTCCCACCTGGTGTGTTCCAGGCTGTATCAAGGCAGCCATAACCAAATGATGGCTTCGCAAAATGAGAATGCAATTTGCTGGCGGAACTCCTCTCCCTCCTCGATAACGCCAACACTAGCAAGCTGCGTGTTATCGCAGATGGCTGTTGTGGCGTGCATCCCCTGAATTCATGTTGCCCAGCCGTCGCTGGAATAGTCGGCAGTCCCTTCAACATGCTGCCTGCCTTCCCGTAGATTCAGGAATCCATTCCTTCCTGCAGCCGATATATTCGCAAGTTTTGTGAAGACTCTCAGGGAGATTTGGCTCAACTTCTGAACGCAGACAGCGTATCTATACGACAGTCATTCTGCACCAGCCAGCAGCCATCCGTTTCCCACACGGCGAAGCGACGTCACCCATGTTGAAGCCATCTTCGCCCACGTCTTCAACGTGCTGCACCCTCCGAACGCGAACGCTCCTATGAATAGCAGACACTTCCAGGCAAGCCGTCGGTTTCCACAGCAATCCTGGTGCTATTGCTCCTGTTCAGCAGCATTGCCATTCAAGCTCAAGATGCAGCAGAATAACGACGAGCTCCCAGCCGATGATGAGCATACCGGCAAGCGCTTCGAGCCGCAACGCATGTCGTCTCGCGATGGCGAGCGTGAGATCACAGTGGAGGCGTTATTGAACGCCACGAAGCTCAGTGTAGGCAAGAACGAGCACCTGTCGCACTACCTCAAGCGGATTACACACCTCGCGTTGAATGGCGACGTCAGCAAGCCCTTGCTGAAGGGCGGCGCCATCCGGAAGATCCAGAACTTGCACCTCTGTCCGAATCTGAAGGTGCTCTATCTGTACGACAATGAAGTGGAAGTCATCGAGAACCTGGATGTCGTCCCGGAGCTCACGCAGCTGCATCTGCAAGGCAACTGTCTGCGTCGCATGGAGAATCTCACACCGCTGCACCATTTGGAGAAGCTGTACCTCGAGAAGAACGCCATCACGCAGCTGGAGGGATTGTGCGACTGTCTCGAGCTGCAGGAGCTGTATTTGGCCAACCAGGCTGTGCCCACCGACCGCTTCTTCACCTTTGACGAGGACACCATGCACTCTTTGTCCGTACGTTTCTCCCTTCTATTGATCATCGATGTGTAAATCTACTGTCTGCTGACCGCTGCGTCTGTGTATCACTTGGCATCGTCTGCATAGCGCTCGTTGCGGGTGCTGGACCTTTCGAGTTGCCGCGTGGCCTCCACCAAGCCGTTGAGTCTGCTGCGTAGTCTCGAGCAGCTCGACCTCTCCAAGAACCTCATTACCGAGTTGGAGGAAGTGTTCACGCTTGTTGGCGGGCTCACAGCATTGGTGGAACTGGATCTGCGGGGCAATCCGGTCGCCGCTACGCCCAAATACCGCGAAAAGACCATCACATTCTCGTCAACACGCCTAGGTAGGTAGTAAGCTGATGAGTTGTCGGCTTATGTTGCTACCAGTGGCAGATGAATCCTTCCATTTCGGTCACTGACGTGAAGCACTTGGTCGATTATTATACAGCGCTGCTGGACAAGAGGGACGTTGATCCGAATCAACGGCGCATGATGCAGTCCCATCTCGCCCACAAGTACATGTACGAACGAATAGCACGTTGGTCTTGCTCAGCGTCATCGACAGGGCGAAAGCCACACCCGTTGTAGCCCACTCGCCCGCTCACGCTTGTGCTTGGAATGCACAATAGGAAGCGACGTGAACCAGCAGAAGCAGGCTCCCACAGCAGAAGCTCATCATCAGCTGGAGGAGGACGAGATGACGTCTGCAATGGTCCTACCGAGTCCAAGAGGCTGCTGAAACTTGGCGCCACTGTGCATCAACTTCGTAGCATGCAGCTTTCGGCGCCACACGGGAAGAAGAACACGAGATTCCAGGGCGAACGAAACGGACTAGGCGTCGCCGGAGCATCATGCAGCCCCAACAGTACGGCGCTCGTGAAAGCGTCCAACAACAACAACAACAACAGATACAGCTAAGACATCGGTCGCCTTTGAGTGCAGAGCATAATACTACGGCAGGGAACTAAGGAGAAAAGACAGTCGTCTTCATTGGGTTTAGTTCTTCTTGAAAAGCCCCAGCGCCAGCACGGCCAGCACACCCACCGAAGCGCCCACTGCGAGCGCCAGCACACTCTGCTGCTGGGACTTGGTGAGCGTGCAGATCACCCGCTTCTTGGTGAACTGCGGCGTGGCGCGCGGGTTCTCCAAGAACTCGGCGATGAGCACGGCGTTGAGCGCGGCACCACGCAGCAGCTGGTCGCCCGACACGAACAGCTCCAGGCCGTGGTCGCCGAAGATCAGGCTCTTGCGCAGCCGCCCAGCCTCGATGTTGAACTTCTTGGTGGCGTTCTTGGGCATCGGGTACTTCAACTTCTCCGGCTCGTCCACGAGATCCACGCCGTCGGCCTGCGCCAGCAGCTCGCGCGCACGCGCGATGTTCACGGGCTTCACCGTCTCCATGGTAAGCGCCTCGGAGTGCGCGCGCATGATCGGGATGCGCGCGGCCGTGCAGCTCACGGCCAACTCGGGCTCGCCGAAGATCTTGCGCGTCTCCCACGTGACCTTCATCTCCTCCTTGGTGTAGCCATTCTCCTGGAACTTGTCGATGTGCGGGATCAGGTTGAACGGTAGCGGGTGCGAGAACACCTTGTTCGTCACCGGCTCGTCCGCCAAGAAGGCAATGGCGCCGTTACGCAGTTCCTGCATGCCCTCAGCTCCGGCACCGCTGGCGGCCTGGTACGTGGACACGATGAGCTTCTTGATGCCGAACTCGCAGTGCAGCGGCCACAGCGCCATGGCGGCAATCGCCGTGGTGCAGTTCGGGTTAGCAATGAGCTTGGCCGCCGGCTCGCCGGCCTTCTTGATGAGCACATTGCCGTTGATCTCCGGGATGACCAGCGGGATCTCCGGCGCGCGGCGGAAGGCCGACGAGTTGTCAATCACCACGGGGCCACCGGGGACCGCCGCCAGTTCCGGCGCGAACTGCAGCGAGAAGTCGCCCGACACCGCCAGGAACACGTAGTCCAGCTTGGCCGCCTTCTCCACCGAGAAGAGCGAGATGGTCACCTCGCCATACGGCGTGGTCACCTTCTTGCCGGCCGAGCGAGAGGACGCGAACAGCACCAGCTGCTTCACCGGGAACTTGCGCGCCGCCAGCACCGAGATGATCTCGATGCCCACCGCGCCCGTGGCGCCGCAGATGCCCACAGTCTTCCCGTTAGGCGTCGTCATCTCTCGCGGTTCGGTCGTGCGTGTGCTTGTCGCGCTTTTGGAGGGCGTGCAATGCTGGAAATGGGTCGGCCAGTCAGCCAGATCGGAGATGATAGCAGGGCTCTCTATTTGGAAGACGTACAGTACGCTCGAGGTGATCGCTCAAACAGCAGAAGACAACTCTTGTGGCGTCGGCAGCGTCATCTGATCGCACTTAGCGAGGAAATCCAGACCTAATCAGATCGTACTTTACAGAAGAAACAGAGTAGTATCTTCACATCGATTGTCACCGACTGGTTGCAGTTGGATCTATAGTCGGTGGGAGCAGACAACTTCACGTCGGGATCTTGGAGAGGAGCGGCGGGACGCACTCCGGCAAAGTGACACAAGCACAAGTCTGCGGTAGAGATCAAGTGCGGTTGGCAAGATGCTTGGTGCGGTGCTTCTTCGTTCGGGCAGATGCCACGCCGCGCGCGCGGGCGGCGGCGCAATGCGCGCCCTGTCCACGGCGAGCGAGCCGCTGATTCTGGTGGAGAAGAAAGACAAGTACGCGATCGTGCGCATGAACCGCCCGCCGGTCAACTCGCTCAACACGGCGGTACGTATCGCCAAAGCGAATCTTTCCTTCGCCGTTTGATTCGATTCCGCAGCTTTTCTTGCAGAGGAGACGCCTTAGCTGGGATCTGATGGGAAAACAACTTTCTTCTCATGCTCCCCTGCCTGTGGTTTCCGTGAATGTAGCTGATTAAAGAGCTTGATGCGACGATTAAGCAGTTGGAGGACGACAAGACCGTGCGGTGAGTTCGGCTGTCGGGTTTGGAAGATAAGCCTCCCTGAAGATCTGGGGCTCTGTATTCCTGGATGCCCAACTGAGCGTCTCACTCGTTCTGGCCTGGGTAATCCATAGCGGAATGATTCTGGCGTCCTCGAACCAGAGAGTGTTCTCCGCCGGCCTCGACATCATGGAGATGTACCAGCCTCAGGTTGCCGTCCATTCCTGGCGAAGTACCGGCTTCCGGCTGGGTGACCTGAAGCTGCTTGCTGACTTTTGTGATTGTATTGCTCTCTCAGCCTGCGAAGATCTCGAAGTTCTGGACGGCGCTGCAGGATCTCTACCTGCGTCTCTACACCACGCGTCTGGCCTCCGTGGCTGCGATTGAAGGCCACAGTCCGGCAGGAGGCTGCCTGTTGGCCATGTGCTGCGATTACCGCATCATGACGAGCGGCAAGCCTATGATTGGCCTCAACGAGACGCAGCTTGGCATCGTGGCACCCACGTGGTTCCGAGACACGTTCGTCAACACGATCGGTCACCGTCAGGCCGAGAAGATGCTCGGTCTGGGTCTGCAGGTGGATGCCACCAAGGCCAAGTCCATCGGACTGGTGGATGAGGCTGTGGCGCTGGAGGAGGTGTTCCCGCGTTCTGAGGCCGCTATCAGCAAATGGCTGGCCATTCCAGGTGCGATGCTCTTCATTGAACAATGGGGTGAGGTCATTGTCAGTGAATTGACACATTTCTCGATCAATATCGCTTTGTCCTATCCCGCAGATATGGCTCGGGTCAGGACCAAGTTGCTCATGCGCCAGGAAACGGCGGACCGCCTGATCGCTATCCGCCAGCAAGACCTGGAGGCCTTCACGGACTTTGCGCAGACCGACAAGGTGCAGAAATCGCTCGGCATGTACCTCGCTTCTCTGAAGAAGAAGTGATAGCAATGGTGGGGCTTACGGAGCTGCAATTGCACAGCAACATGCAACAGACAACGGCATCGACGGCAGCAAAGCCCAACAACGAAAGTATGTCCATGCAACTGAGTCGCCATGTGCGGAGCATTGGAATAAGAGCACCTATCAAAAAGAATACATCTCTGTAAGAGCATATGCTCCATTTCAAATCATTCCGCCTCAGCTTTCCCCAGGACGAGCAATGGCCGTGCCCTCCACAGCGAGCGAGCCGCTGGTTCTCGTGGAGAAGAAGGGCGAGTTCGCGGTCGTGCGCTTGAACCGCCTGCCGGTCAACGCGCTCAACACGGCGGTACGCCCCACAGAAGATCTTCCATCGAGGGGCTTTGGGTGTTGTTTCTGCGGCGCAGATGACCTGGCTGGGGTCGAGATGTTGTCTAATTGCCTTTGGTCTTGATTCATGTCGGCCGTTTGCGGGCGTGCAGCTGATCCAAGAGCTCGATGCGACCGTCAAAAAGCTAGAGGAGGATGAGACCGTGCGGTGAGTTCGGCTGTGGATCCATTGAGGCTGGATTTGTGAGCATTATGTGGAGTCTCACTCGTTCTGGCCTGGGTAATCCATAGCGGAATGATTCTGGCGTCCTCGAACCAGAGAGTGTTCTCCGCCGGCCTCGACATCATGGAGATGTACCAGCCTCAGGTTGCCGTCCATTCCTGGCGAAGTACCGGCTTCCGGCTGGGTGACCTGAAGCTGCTTGCTGACTTTTGTGATTGTATTGCTCTCTCAGCCTGCGAAGATCTCGAAGTTCTGGACGGCGCTGCAGGATCTCTACCTGCGTCTCTACACCACGCGGCTGGCCTCCGTGGCTGCGATTGAAGGTCACAGTCCGGCAGGAGGCTGCCTGTTGGCCATGTGCTGCGACTACCGCATCATGACGAGCGGCAAGCCTATGATTGGCCTCAACGAGACGCAGCTTGGCATCGTGGCACCCACGTGGTTCCGAGACACGTTCGTCAACACGATCGGTCACCGTCAGGCCGAGAAGATGCTCGGTCTGGGTCTGCAGGTGGATGCCACCAAGGCCAAGTCCATCGGACTGGTGGATGAGGCTGTGGCGCTGGAGGAGGTGTTCCCGCGTTCTGAGGCGGCGATGGGAAAATGGCTGGCCATTCCAGGTGCGTTGCTCTTCATTGAACAATGGGGTGAGGTCATTGTCAGTGAATTGACACATTTCTCGATCAATATCGCTTTGTCCTATCCCGCAGATATGGCTCGGGTCAGGACCAAGTTGCTCATGCGCCAGGAAACGGCGGACCGCCTGATCGCTATCCGCCAGCAAGACCTGGAGGCCTTCACGGACTTTGCGCAGACCGACAAGGTGCAGAAATCGCTCGGCATGTACCTCGCTTCTCTGAAGAAGAAGTAGAATCAAACAAGCGACAGCGACAGCGACTGCAGAAAACAAATTGTCTGTGTGACTTCAACTTCAAACCATTCCTGTATAAGCACACCTCTCAAACAGCATATCTCTGTAATAGAACTGCGAATCACCAACGCCACACCAGATACCTCACCAATCTCAACCGAATGGAAGCTACGCGACGCGCGATTCGCGCCGGCCGACGTCTTGCCAGCGATGGAGATCTCCGCCGCTCGGTGGAGACATGGAAGGCCGCGCTGGGCGGCGCGTACGAGCTCCAGGATTACGCTGGCATGTTCGTACTGGCCAAGAACCTGGGCGAGGTGTGTGTTCAATTGGCGACCGAGGAACAAACCTCGACCACTTCTACTGAAGCTGCGCGCTCGTTGTTGCAAGAAGCGCTAGAATACTTCGACTATGCGCTGGAGTTGATCGATCAGTGCTCTTTGCGGGACGCTCTGGGTGGATACCGCGTGCTGTATCACAGTGTGCGCAGTGTGGAAGCCAAGAAGGCTCAGACTTTTCAGCAGATCGAGCGCCTTCGACGAGCACAGCAAGCCATAACGACGGTGACAGCGCTGGAGTCGCAACCGCCACAATCGTGCACAACTTGCGGTGTTAACGGCGAGGGGGATATGATGCTGGACTCGAGCGATGGGTGCTACTACTGCAAGATATGTTATGAGGAATACTACGCCGTGATGGGAGACGAGAAGACCGATGAGTCTGCAAGTCATGAAGAACTGGCTGGTGTTGCTGGCTTACCTTTGGAAGCCCCGAAATCTGTCGATGAAGACCAGACACATGCGGAGATACCTCAAGCTGCGTCAGATACAGCGATCAGTGAGGTCGAAGAAGAACGCAGGCCGCAACCGGAGCGACTTCGAAGCGAACGAGTGGAGCTGGGTTCGCTAGCTGATCTTCTTGGAGGGAACCTGCATGCAGAGGATCAGCAAATGGAGTATGAAGACCAAAGGGAAATCAACCCTCCAGACTCAGCAACCTCTCCAATGTCGGCATGCTGTGGTGATGATCTGTGTGAAGGAAGTCGTGAGATGTCCGCGGTGGTCCCGGAATCGGATGGTTTGCCTGCTGGAGAAAGGCTAGAACAACACGAGGATGCGCTGGAAGTAGCCGAAGCTGCGGAGGGTACCCAGTACTCCATAGCCCAGCTTCTCGAGATGCGCAAGCAGTCCCCGAGCAATTGTCCCGAAGCGATTCGGCTGTGCCCTGTGTGGGATGATGGTAGCGCCGTGCCGCCGTCTCGGCCGAAGGCGAATGGTAAGAAGAAGGTCAGCGTGAAGAAGACAACAAGGTAAGCGCTTATATTCCTGTGCAGCACATGGAGATCTAGTCACTTTGATTGACGGCCACTATCTGTCTCGGGTCTGTCGTTATTTTGTGGAATTGCCAGACCACAACGTATCGAGAAGCTGGAGCCGACAGACGAGAGTTCGGCGGCACCTCCTGCCTCGGGCACAGATGAAAGCAAGGATCAAGGCCAAGCGAGTGCCGTGCGTTCCATCTCGGCCTTGCCATCTCTTGAGCTGTGCGATGCCATGCGTGAACTGAAAGCGAGAGACAGCGTTATCAACAGCGATCTCGCCGCTGGCGTTGTGGAGGCACTGGCTGCAGCTTCCACGCAGGCCCATCCCCTGCCACGAAGACAATGAAGCGGACGAGGGTGACTCATGCAATGAATGACGGTCTTGCACCCAGCAACATGGGTAGATAGAAGGTGATGGTCTCGACAATGACAGTAAACACCATAGATTGCCAGAAATGTAGCCATCTGGGTTGCGTCACCGTCACCGTCACCGTCGTCCAACCGGATCGGTTGATAATGTTTGACATTCGTACCACGGCCAGTCATTTGGCGGCACATCCTGCCGCATTATGCCAAGTGTCAACGGTACCGTGCTGACTGCTTCTTTTGATGGGCAATTTGAGGCTCGCCTGAACACGGTAAGCGAGAGGGGCCGGAAAGAATTCTGAACCTCTGGAACTGCATTCGTACTGAACAGAAGTGCGACATCGAATAGTAAAGTCTAGACCGTTATCGAAGAGGGCAGCAAGCGGCCAGAATCTTCCAGTTGGCCGCGTGCCTCGCACCCTCTTGCGTATCGCTGTTCAGAGGGATATTACATGTGACAAGCTCATCAGGTAAGCGAGATGAAAATGAACCTTCCCTCCATTCCGTAATCAAGAGTGAAGGTCACCGCAACAACAAACCCAGAGAGAACCAAACCCAGGCGCGCGGAAGCAAGCAAGGAAGAGCGAAGCGCGAGTCTCCGCAACAAGCGACCGAGTCTCGCTCCCTCCCCCAGGCGGACAGACCGCCTCGCTACTCTCGACTGCCGGCGCCTTCTGCTTCTCGACGTCGACGGCTCCATCCTCCCGCGATCGCGACGCCTTTTGAGTCCAAACAGAGACAGAGACATGCAAGAGAACGCCATGGCGGACGAAGCCAAGACGGCGGAGCTCACGCGGAGTTTCCTGTCGTTCCGTATGCTCAAGGAGGTGCTGCAGTCCTCCAATATCAAAGACGATGAGGAGGTACGCTATGCTATGCTGCATGTTGGTACATCCAACATGAGTGGTAAGGTCGGACATGAGGGCTTAACCGTAGCGACTCGGGTGATAATGGGTGTTATATGTGCAGGCAGTGATGGTGACGCGGATGTGTGTGGACCCGCGGCACGTGGAGGAATTCGAGCGACTGCTGCGCATGATCCTCAAGAGCACACACACCATCGGCCATGTGTCCACGTGTGTCGTGCGTCCACCGCCGGGCGAGTTTACCTACACGTCCATCGTGAAGTACTCGGGGCTGCAAGCCATGCGGCAGATCTACCCGTCGACTGTCGAGAGCGGCGTGGACTTCTACAAGCTGCTTGCGGCGCGCGACTCGCTGCTGCTAGAGCCGCCTACGTACCAGATTGAAGCCGGATTCGGCACGTGGATCGAGTCAGATGGCCACACGAAGCCCATGCGTGGCGATGACCCCGAGGACGACCCCAATCTGGTGTACCAGAGCGTGCCGGGCCCATGCTGCAACGATTCGTGCGAGAACCCGCATGGCCTCAACGTCCGGGCGTCCTTTGTGGCGCCTACCAAGAATTTCCAGCTCTTCCGGCCGCGCTATCAGCGAAACAACAAGAAAGGAGGCCAGAAGAACCTGCGCTGCTTCCCATGCTGCCGTAACGGGCGCCACGTGAGCTCTGGATTCTGCGGAGACTCCATCCGTGTCCACGTGGCCGTCAGTCGCGTGACTGAGTCGGGCGGTGTGAAGATCTGCCCCATCCAGACCACGCGCCCAGCCGTGCTGGCCTTTGCGCGCTTTCTAAATCTTGAGGGCACCTTCGACCAGACGGTCTCGGGGCCTGAAGTCTTCCCCGGACAGACGATCGAGAAGACGGACGTGCTGGCTTGGGTCCGCGACAAGCAGCACCCCATGAACCCGCTGTTCCCAGGCATCTTGCGCGGCGCCGCCATGGAGACGTCGTCGCAGTCGGCCATCTTTGAGTTCAACGCGGAGTGCAAGGCGTGGCACTACGGCTGGACGGCTCCGCGTGGCCAGGGACTCTCGGGCAGCGACGCGCAGCACGTGCTTGAGGTTCTGTTCATGAAGCCCATGGGCTCATACATGTATTGTCTTGAGCGTCTGCGCTCCGACGGCTTCTCCATCTTCTCGAGTCGTCGTGCCAGTCACGCTATCACCATCAAGCCCGAGGCCGAGCCTTTTGAACACGAGGGCACCACGGATGACCGGAGTTTCAAGCGAAAGCGCACCTCCCAGCCTGAACCTGCAGTACATGCGCTACTGCCACAGCCTCCAGCCTCGCCAGCGTCCACAAGCATGACCAGCTCTACCAGCAGCTCGCCGGTTGTGTCGCCCTCCAAGGAAGATGTGACCTGGGGTCGCCGCCCGAGTGTTTCCTCTGCCATGTCGATGGGCACATGTATGGCAACGTCAGCGGCCCCTCCGACGTCCACAGGGTTTGTGGATGTCTCGTCGCCAGCAGTCCCGATGACTGATGTGCCGCCGTTCAAGATGGAGAACATCTTCGGGTCGGTGTCGTCGCCCATGTCCATTTGTCCTCCGTCGTCCTCCGTGTTGGTGGACAGCAACGCGTCGGGCTTTGACTATCGGGGACTCGATAACTTTATGAGCAGCGGGGCCATGCTACACCACCACCACCATCATCAGCAGCAACTGGAACTGCAGAACCAGCAGAACCAGCAGCTCCAACAACACCAGCAGGAGCAACAGCAGCTTCTGGAGCAACAACAGCAGCTCATCCGACAGCTCACGGAGCAGCAACTGATGATGAGTCAGCGTCAGCAGGATCAACAGCAGCAGCCGTCGGGTGACCTCTTGAGCCATTCGTTGTTCCAGGAAGAGATGCCGGCCCGCCGCGTGGTCTCGACCGAGGAGCTGCCGTGGTCGGAGCTGTACAACCTCTTCGACCCGAGCCCGCTGTCCCCGTCCAGCATCGACGACGACCCCGACCACGACGAGGAGAGCCTGCCGAGTCCTGGCAGCAGCCCCGCGCCCTCGTCCTCGGTCTCCTCGGTGCCCTCGCCTTCTGTGCCCCCAGCGCCGCAGGCCATTTTGAATTACTTATGATACAGTTCAGGCGCCGCGACCTCGAGCCTGCCGCTGCTGCCGTGACCCGGAAACCGCGTTGTGGCGATGGAGACAGAGACGACAAAGAAGGGAAGGAGGAGAAGCGGAAGACGGGGAGCAGAGCGTAATCCCCTCTTCCTGCCAGGTCCTTTTGCATCTGGTGCGCTCATAAGTTTTTGGAGTATTCCGCTTTGCATTCGCGAACGTGTCTCATCTTTTCGTGATGACATATCGCCATCATCTTGAAGGCGGAAACACCCAACCCAATCTCACCGATACCTTGGCGATATGTTCATCCACCAAAGGAATCTCCGAGCCTAAACAGCGCTACTTGCAAGAGGAAGGCAGAGCATATCCGCACGTGCAAATTAGAAAATATACTACTGGGTCGTGGATTATAATAGATCATTCGCCTCCAATAAGAAATTACGCTGAAGCTCGATCTGCTTCAGCTGAGCTGTTGGCCTTCCATATCCATGTCCGCTTGCTCGCCGTTCTTCCTTCTCTTCCACATGGGGCCTCACGGCGCGTCGCCTCACGTGCCCACGAACTCCTTGGCATGCGCCATGCACCAGCCCTTCCGCTGTGCCCACTTGGAGCACTTGGCGAACTTGCAGCGCACGCCGCCGCCATGCGTGCGGCACAGGTGCTTGAGGTGCGCTTTCTTGCGGCAGCCTTCCACGGCGCAGAACTCCCCGCCGCCATGGGACTTGCACAGACCCTTCGATTGCGCCGCACGCACACAGCCCTCCACCTTGCACCGAGAGCCGCCGCCGTGGGCGATGCACAGTCCGCGGCTCTGGCTGTTCTTCAAGCAGCCTTCGAACACGCATTGGTGGGCGCCGCCGTGTTTCTTGCACTTCTGGTGCGACCGCGCGCGGTTCAAACAGCCCGGGAAGTCGCACTGGCGACTGCGTGGACGTTTGGCCGTCGTCTTCGTGCCGCCAGAGCCCGACGTCGCCGCGGTCGACGGCGCCATGGCGTCCGCTGTGACGGGCTGACCTGTCGACGGCTCGGGAGACAACAGAGACGTGGTTCCGCCGTGATACGAACCCAGAGACGGCATCCCTCCGCGCTTCGACTCGATCGTCGCGTTCCTCGCCAGACTGCGAAACGAGCCGCCGTTTCCGCTCGTTGCATTGCCACCGCCAGTCGTACTGGCGGCACCAAACGTGTCTCCAAAGGTCCCTCGGCCTCTCTTCGCCGCACGACTCGAGGCGTCTTCCGAGTCACGATCGCGCTTCACAAGATAGTCGGACGTCGACGACGTCGACAGCAGCCGCTCCATCTGCGGCTCCCGCGTGTTCCCCGTGCTGCCAGTCGTCGACGCTCCAGCCCCTGCTCCTGCCCGCCGGTCCGTCGTCACCAGATGGTCCATCTTCATCAAACTGTTGCCTGTCGACGTGCCCAGCGGTGTGGTGGGCGACGGGCCGCCGGATTCCATAGGCTCGCAGAGATAGTCCAGGTCGCCCTGGTTAAACTCCGAGAGCTGCGGGTAGTCCATCTTCAGCTCCTCCTCCGGACTCATATAGAGCGACGGCTGCTGTGGATGCGTCTGCGGATTCGGCTGGTGCGCGCCAGTATCATTCTCACCTTCATAGCCCATCACATTGGCTCCATTAGCACCATTCCAGAGCGAGTACAATCCCGACTCGTAGTCTGGTAGCAGCGACTCCACCGCGAACATGGATGACCCGTTAGGTGACGCCAAGCCCGAGCCGATACCCGCCAGACTCACCCCTGGATTGTTAGCATTGCTGTTCCCGCCTGTTATAGTCGCCACATTGCTGCTGTGACTTCCCACACTGGTGTTCACCGCTGGGGCTGAAGAACTCGAGACGCGGCCGCCTTGAGGCCCCGTCATGCGTCCAGCGAACCAACTGGCGTTGAAATCCGGCAGTGGGTGGTCATTATCGTACGCTGGGGGCGATTGGTAGCCTCCTCCTCCGGCATACGGCGGCAACGGGTCCACCACGCGCAAATAGCTGTTGCTGGTGCTGTTGCCTCCACTGCCGGCGTGATTACTGGCGCTATTGAGTCGTGGCCGCTTGCCCGTACTTGGCTGATCTCCATACGACGCCGTCGACGGGTTGTAAAGCAGCGAATTCGTCGAGCTGTTCCCGCTACCGCCGCCCAAACTGCGTCGCTCTGGGTCCAGCAAATGGTGGAAATACGGGCCGGCCGCACTTCCCCCCGCTCCCACCTGTTGTTGCTGCGTGGGCCCCGCGCCATTATTCTTCATCCGGTGAGGGAGATGCGAGTGTTGCGGCGGTCCGCCGAGGCGGTGGGTCGCCGTCGTCTGTGGCATCTGCATCCGCAAATGGTACTCGCGGTCGTAGTTCCCCATCCCTGTGACGTCCAGCCCCGCGCTGGTGGACACTTCGTCGCTATTTGTCGCTCCCTTTGACCTTCGTGCGCCGCTCTT
Source organism: Nothophytophthora sp. Chile5 (assembly GCA_001712635.2). NCBI lineage: Eukaryota > Oomycota > Peronosporomycetes > Peronosporales > Peronosporaceae > Nothophytophthora > Nothophytophthora sp. Chile5. The sequence goes on from MBAC02008204.1 coordinate 18,685, forward strand.
ACCGGTCGCCGCCTTGCTGCGACTGTAGTAGCTGCCGCCCGCCGCGCGGGTCGCACTGGCCGTGGCCGCCACGTCCCCGGCGAAGAAGTCCGTGGTCGCGCTACCCGGATACCACGACGATGACGCCGTCGGCGTGTCCGCCGCGCTTCCCCACGCGCCTCCGCCGGAGCTGCTGGGGCCTGAAAGACCCAACGCCCACGGCTCGTCGGCGCCGCCTGATTGGCCGAAAAGCGCCTCGGAACCTGCGATCTCGAGCGCCGTCTTGGAGGTGGAGGTGGTCGCTGTCCCTCTGGCGCCGCTGCTTGGGCTCTGCCTGGTTCGATCGGACGCTGAGGGTCCGCCGCCGCCGCGCTTCGTGGTCGATCGCTCGACTCTCCTGCTGCTTTCTTCGCTTTTCGCGCGTTCGGGCCTGCCCTGTTTGCTCGGTTTTGCTTTCTGGGGAAGAAAAACCCACTCGCAGTTGCTTTTGGTTTATGTATGGCGTGCGTTACTTTCGTCCGCGCTGCGCTGCCATTGGCTGGCGCCTACCTACCGTATGGAAAAAAAGGCAAGCGGCTGCTGCGAGATTTTTGCAGAGCCTCTTCTTGTTTTCCTTTTTTTTAAGTTTTCCACTGAATGTTTGTATGCGTCTTCGACAAGCCGCGGAGCTTTTCTTTGCGGAGGTGGAAGGTTGCACGAAGGTGACGCCATAAACCTTGAAGAAACGAGCCAGCTTACGGTACGTACCCGCTGACACCCGGCATCCAAGAAGAACCGCGGCATCCGGGTAGACACGCGGTGTGCCATTCAAATTGGCAGCCAAAGCTCCCTCCGGAAATGAATATCCTCGTTGCAAGGAATCCCGGACGACAAACGGGAGAATATGCGACACTGGGACGGGTTCAACCTTGCCGAATCCGATGACCTGCGACAACGCATAAACACCCATCGTTGGGTTTTTCAAAAGCGCAGGTGCACGCCAAAAGCCAAAAGCCAAAAGCCGTCACGACGATTGCGAGGCCAAAGCCACGTCACGCTGACCCAGGAGCACCCAGAACGTGAGAAAAGGGAAAACAGAAACAAGACGCGCGGCATCTGCGGTGTCGCTGCATTTGGCATTGAACTTCATTGTGCTTCCGAGGATATGGCTCGTGCAAAGTCATGGGTGGAATTGCCGTTCTTTTTTGTGAATGGAGTTCCATTCTTCCGCGCCAAGCTCGACGGTCGGCGTGTGGACAGCACGGCGGCACACTCGGATTCGCGCCGCGCTCATATCTTTGCCCGAATCCTGGGTAGAACGCATCCGTCAGCTGGCTGGCTGCCAGGACGGACCTGAAGAACGGCCGAAGCTCAACTTCGACAAAGAAAATTCCATCGTTGGGTTTTGGGTCGAAAAACTGTGGACCTTATTCCCCTCCAAGTGTGACAAGGGCGGAAAATGGAACGCTTTCGGTTCCACGGTGGCAGCTGCAACTTCGCCCAGGTGTTCTCAATTGACCACCCCACCGATATTAGGGCTCTTGGCGCCGCCCCGCTGGCCTAAAAATAGTGAGTGCAAATCAGCGCAAACCCCAGGAACTCAGTGGGTGGGCCTCGCTGCTTCCCTGGGAACGCGACTGGAACGCGCAGGTCAAAGCTTCGAAGTTTTAAGCGCGGTGCTTGTCGCGCGAAGGTTGCACTTGTTCCGTCGCCAGTTTGCGTAATCGGAGTGGTGATCGTCACGTCCACTGTTCACGGGCGGTTAGTTAGCTCTTCGAGTTCTTCGTTTGAACTGGATGAGTGGCGATATGGTTATGTAATGAAATAGCAGACATCGTGTTAAATGAATCCTAGTTTCGGTGGAAAACTGCAAAAGTTGAATTTACGACGAACGCTGGCGCGCCATTTAGCCATGACGAGGCTCCTTACGCGCCGGCGGACACTCACTTGTGTTGCTCGTCTACCGCCAACGCGTGAGCGACTCCAGATGCTGCACGAGAGGGATGCCTTGCACCTGGAAACGAGCTAAATATTTGCGCTCCTTGGTTCGCTGCTCGTCGTTCCATCTGCACATTTCGATAGACACCATCCGTTCAAACTCAATTTCGAAAAGCGAAAGCAAATGCAGCAACCACTCGATAGGGATAAATGGCTGGGTCGATGGACTTACCTCCGACGGACGCGGCGAAATCGTAAGCGGTGCTGCTTGAGAAGCTCCGAGTGGGTGAGATCGCAGCGCGAGTTTATAATGTCCTGCTAGGAAGGGAAAGCACGCGGTTCAGCCTGGCTCAAGAGTCCACAGGAGACTGCACAAATACGAACAGCAATACGTGCCGACGTACCGGGGAGTGCACGGAAGCTACTTCGGCAGGCTCTTGCTTCACACCACCTTGGTCGCTGTTCTTATGCACAGCTCCACGGGATTGGCGTTTCTTCTTTTAGATACGACAGCAATATTAAACAAACTGGTGAGTGAATTGATCATGGGGTTGGGAAGGAAGATGCTGGAATACCTGGATGGGCGTGTGGTTCAGGGGCGTTCCAGTAGACGAGTGATAGTGTCTGTAGTGACAAGAGCCAGCCCCACACAATGGAGCAACCAGAGTTTAAGGCGCATGTACATGCAGGTAGGTCTGCAAACACCAGCATGCCCGTACCTTTGAGAGCGCGCCTTCACCTTCTGCAGAATGCCATCGTCTGCCGTCTGAACAAAAGCCAGCACAAGTCACGCGAAATGAGTATCCAACCCACTCCGAGTTACACCACCTCTTTCCACAGAGCGCAGTCCGTCCTAAACGTAAATTGGGCCCACTCACGTAGTCAAAGAAACCCGAAATGTTCGAAGGCGAGTTCGTGATCGACGGCTGTTTCTCCGCCGAAGGCGAGGGGGCTGCTCGGCTGCTCAGCATCATGAGCTCCTCCGCCACGCGGAAGGTCTCCGCATCGTGCCGTATCTGCCTCGGGCCGTCGCTGTGCGTGCCGAGCATGGCTGATCTCTCCGATCCGGTCGCTCGTGAAGAAGAAACGGACAGGGGGTGGGATATATACCAGTACACGCTGACTCGCGCACGCCGCTGGCGCCTTCTGAGCGCTCCGCGTCTTGTCCTCGCCGTCTTCCGCTCGCCGTCACCCGTGCCGCTTGCGACCTTGTGAACGTACGCGCCTGGAGAGGGGGTCTGCTCGCTTCCTTCCTCGTGAATTCCGTCGCCTCTCGTTCGATTTGAATTTGGAAAGGGAAAACTGACTTGAGGTTTGTATTCGGGCCCGTTGACGCGTTTTGGAGCAAACGCACGCAAACCACGTGCCATAATTCAAATGCGAAAACCTACCTGGGTTTACGAACTGTTGAGAAACTTTCTGTCCATATCCAGTCTTCCTTCAACGCTTCCATGACTCGTCAATGACATAACGTTGTTCTTCCCAAGTTAGCGGGTAAAACCTGCGATGACTACCATTTTACCCGCGTTTTTTGCATTGCGGGAAGGGGCCAGCGACCCGCGAGCCCAAATTTAGTGAAACGCGGCACCCAATTTGTTTTCAAGATACCGGTACGACGCGTCTTCCATACCGGTTCAAGGATTCATTCTTCCTAACTGTAGACTCACACTTGCGAGCATTTTTCGACAAAGGTCGACACTTTCCACCGTGTCAGTTGTGTGACTAATACTTCGCCAATCAATATTGTTTAACGGAGGTCCCCATGTGTAAACGGGTACAAAATTCATTCAACTCAATACTTTCCGCTTTTTTCAGCGCGTTTTTCGTGGATTTTGCGTTTTCGATAATGCCATGCAGTGGTATGGACGTGTCTACGAAAGTGACAGTATTGCTCA
>MBAC02008206.1:0-10633 GCA_001712635.2 Nothophytophthora sp. Chile5
ACTCTCACCCTCTCTCCAGCTTGGAAGGATAGCAGCATGTGCAAACGTAGTGCGTCTCTTATTACCTCGGTGTAGAGTGCGGCAGATGAACCACTTTCGCGACAAATGGAGCCCTAAGCCCAAGGCGTCTCTGCCAGACCGCTCCTTCGTGGACGCCCCACCCTCGTCCCCATGGAGCCGACGCGCTAATCCGCGCAAGGATTCGATGCAGACACAAAACGGAGGAGACGGCCGCGACTCCAGCGTAGCGCGCACTTTGGCCGGAGCTCCGAAGCATCAACGCACGCTCTCCGTGGTGGACATGGAGCGGTACTTGGCAATCAATTCCTGGTTGGAGCAGAACGGCATCGACATATCCCAGGCAAAGGTGGCAAGGGATTGCAGAGACGAAGAAGAGCCGTTTGATGAGGTCTACACGTCGCTGGAAACACTTGAGAAAGCTGTTGAAAGCGAGTTATCGCATCTCAATACCAGCAGCCGACACCTGGGTGATCGGGTCGGATCGAATGGGAAAGAGGTAAGACTGGCAAACTTGCATCCTCTGCTTGATATCTCACGTTGAGTTGCGCAATCCAGCCTCTTTGACATCTGAAGCCGAACTATCATGCATCGTGCCAGGTTGCTAGTGAAGCTTCATCGCCGGCAATCTTCGATTATTTGGCTGTGATCGGTGCGGACATGACCGACATCACGATCCGCAACTTCAGGAACCGAGAAGAGAACGTATTGGAAGCAACCGTTGCGTTCGCACATCCTCCTGAAAGCCAATTCAATGCTGAGAGCATCGAGCACTTCTGCTTTCCAACTGGAGTCAAGCTTGTTAACGTGGATTCAAGCAGGTAAGCTGAAGCAGCGTCAATCGTGCTGTTATCTATTGCTAGTGGCCCGTTTTGCTTAATATGTGTGTATCTTGATTGCCAGCGACAAAGGAAGCGGATATCCGAATGAAAGTGCATCCGCGACTGGAAATGACGGAGATTTCTTTGTGCTGATGATATCCGGTGGTGGCACGCATGGCCAAAACGTTCAATATGCCTTGTGCATGAGGGGGCTGGTGAAATTCCCTGGCGGTGGCGAGGAGAACGGTCTGGCGATGCCTATTTGCTATTGCCTCGTCGCACAAATTCCTCTTATTTCTTTTTTTCGCGCTGTCCTGCAGCGCTTTTTTGGTACGAGTGGACTGGCTGCGGAAAGATTTGCGCCGCCAATGGCTAACCATTCTTGCTGCTGTTCACCAGAGAACATTCGCAGCGAATTCGACTCAAACAATGACTGTGGCACATTGAGCAGTATCGTGACGAACAAGGTGGGCCTCGCATAATTCCCCAGTGTTGAACCAGATTGCGCACTAACGTTTGTTTTTCTCGTGAATCTCGTAGCATGCGCGCTACATCGACGACATCGTGCAAGAAGTGAAAGCGCTTCAACTGCCAGGAAAGGGGTGTTCGGTTCCTGTTGATGTATTTTCATCCCCCAGCTCCATGTTGACGCTTGCTCGACCGAACGAAGAGAACGAAGCAGACGAGAAGGTTACACTGCTATTACAGTGGTCACTCCCGCTCTTGCTTTCGTGCTTACCCGTTGATCGAGTCCTGGAGATCCTGGGCTTCTTGCTGGTGGAGATGAAAGTGATCATTGTCTCCAACGAGATCTCACTCCTCTCTTCCACAACGCTGGGGCTGGCCTCACTTTTGCACCCACTGACCTGGGCCGGCCCATTGATCAGCGTGCTCCCGCCTTTTCTACACGAGTACATGGAGGTAAGCGAAACCCTATGACTGTGAAGCGTTGGTGTATTCTCAACGGATTCATTTGTTGCTTGCTGTAGGCTCCAGTTCCTCTCATTTGCGGCATCGATAAACTTCCGATTGGTTTCGAGTGCTTGAAAGGGACTTGCACCGTTCACCTAGATGGAGGTCGCGTACAACTACACCCGGAAGATGAGCGCGCTGCAAGAGAACTCACTATGCCTGGAAGTGACAGTCTCGTTCGTGACTTGACCAGGTTTACGAAGCAGATGGCGGAGCGTGTGACGCGTTCTGCTGAGGACAAGATCGTGCCATTTGCTATCCATTTGGTGATTCATCGTGTTCGCCGGCATATCGAGCATTTGCTCGATGTTTGCACACATGCAACCGATCAGAGCGGCGAGCAAAGCACAGGTCGGAAATTGGACGAAAGTGAAGCGCGATTTATTGACGCCTTTATGCAGACGCAAATGTACCAAAAGTATCAAGACGACCAACCAACCCCCGCTGTGATCGAAAAGAGAAAGCAGCCGTCGCCATCCATCAAGATTTCTGACTGCCAACCCCCAATGGCAACAGTGAACAACAACCAGCACGACAGTTTGAAATCAGCCGCCAGTCTACTTTTCCAGATCGCGCTGACGGGATCCAGCTCATTACAGCAGGATAATGAACTCGACGCTGCCGTGGATGAAGTTGTTACGGATAACGCTGTTCCAGACAAGGAGGTTGTTAAACCACTGTTAATCATCGCTGACTCGCCAGCGATCGACCCTGATACGACGAAGTCTTCACCGGCAGTTTTTACTCCCAAAGGTAAGCAGATGCGAGTTGATGACATTCTCCTGGTATGTTTGTCTAACAAAACTGCATACAAAATGCCATCTTCCTCTGTAGACTTCCCACCAAAGGAACCCGTGGACAGACACGACCACGAACAAGAAGCGCAGCCCACTGTTGAGGTCGAATCGCTGTCCCAACCAGAAAGAAGACTTGACCGGAGTTATGTCTGGCCAATTATTCGAACAGCGTCCGATCGCTTGTGGATGTCTGACGATTGCACACCTCCTGTTCTCAGCCCCAATCTCCGCAGTTTCCAGAATGAAACGTTGCCATCTCTACTCAACGAGGCCCTTGTTTCCCCCCGTCGAAAAACGAGTTACGAAAGGAGCTGCAGCGGTGATCGTGATGCCAAAAGCGTGGGTCGGACTGGGCTTGAAATCACCGTTTCCCCTCAGCGAGCAGACACAGAAACCACGATGTCGGTGTTCGAGACGCCATTGAGCGAAGCACCTGGGAGTGCCGATACTGATGATGGATGGCTCTTCGATGGGGTTGATGGGCAAGTACGGCATTTACCGCACAGTGAATCGCGAATCTCAAGTGACTGCGACCGCGAGTTTGACGAAGAGGATGTGCTGACACAGAAGGAGGAGAATGCGGAGGACAGCACATCGAAGCGCACAAAAGCATGTGTCAAGATCCAAAGATGTTGGCGCCGCCGAATGCTCGCCGGACATGATGAGCAAGCCGAAAGCCTGGGAGTCCCCAGTGATGACAGTGCGCTAACTAGCTCTTTCCGCTTGGACAATTTAACGGTCGGGGAGGTGAACGTGCTGACGTCAGGAATCAACGTCGCATCGGTGCGTTCACGTTATATCTACCACGATTTTGGAACTACTGGGTGCCGCGCTAAGCATGTGTGTGTTTTATTTCGCAGCGGGGTGCATGGGACGGATGGTGCACAGGTCGGATGTTTACTTCTCCAGATCTCACGTCGCTCACTTGGGAACGGCGCACGCCGTCGTTTTCCGCGTTGAATATGCACGTTCGAGATATCACTGGTGTCACTGTGAAGAACTCCCCGAATGACCAAACAAGCAGCGTCCAGTTCCATTTCAGGAGCGAGGAGGTCTGCTTCCAGTTCAGGGGTTCTCCACACCACGACGATTTCTTTCACGCTCTCCAACAGCTTATCCAGCCAGCACAAGGCTCGATGATGAGCACGGAGTTGTTCCCATACCCCGCGACATCACCGCCAAGAAGTACCGCGATCGACGGCGAAGAAAGCGCACACGGCAGCAAGACCACCCCAGCACATCCCTCTCCAATTCGAAAGCAACGAGACATCGACCAGTTCAAAACCAAGCTTCAACGGGGATTCATGGTGGAAAAGGTACGATTGGCGAAAACCTTTTTGACAGCGATCCCGTTCTGTTCTAACATCCTCTTGGATACGTTGTTCGATAGCATGGTCGACGGGGAAGGCCACACGCAAGACTCATCGTCACCGATGCCGAATGCGAATGTCTGATGTGGAAAAAGCCGCCTCCAGGGAAAGCTGGTGACTGGCAACAACTAGTCGTCGATGCAGAGCATCGAAACCACCGGCAGAGTTTCGCGCGTTTCCAAGCGAAAAGCATTGCAGTGGCGAGCATCACCGCCATCGTGACGGGAAAGCAGACGACAGTCTTTCGCCGTTCCGCCGCCGACAAGACGCACGATCGACTGTGTTTGTCCGTTCTCACGCCAACCCGGACGCTTGACATATGCGCCTATTCGCTGCAAGAGTTCCAAGAACTCTACCGCGGGTTCTCCTTGTTACTGGAAGAAGCCAAGCGAGCTCGTGACATGATAAGCTGAAGCCCAGACAAATGCTAATTAGCCACTCTCCGCGGAAGCGACCAGCTCATCTCGCATTGCAATCAACCGCGCCGGCATGCGATCTTCCACGTCTCCAACCTCTGATACCGGTGGTGGCGAAATTGCTTTCGTTGCTTGGATCAGTTGAGTCGCGACGAAGGGTTCCAGAATGCACCCGTCATTCCGTGCAGCGGCCAGCAGCAGGAAAGCCTCAAATTGTTCCAACTCTCCAAACTCCAGCAAACACGACATGGTCTTCGACAGCTGCAGGGCACATTTGGTTCGGTCCTATCCAAATTCAGCATGACGTTGATAAGCGACCACAAAGAATGCCAAGCAGCAATAACCGGAGCAAATCATACACGAGGAGAGTAGACGCAGACAGGTTGACGTACCAAGAGCGACTGAGGGAAGAGCGCGCCTGAAAACGCCTTGTGGTATTGGTGAACGCGAGCCGCCATTTTGTGCTTGATACTGTCCAGCGATTGCTCCACACCTGTCTCCAAAGGGACCAGGTGGCTTTCAGTTTCTTTCTTCAGCTGAACAAGCAAATCGTAGCTTGGAACACCACCAGTATCAACACCACCAGTCAGCTTTACAAGCCACCAGCAAACGGAATACAGCAGCCAAGAACTCCAGTTTCTGTTCTTACCTGAACGGAGAGAGCGTGTCGAAAGCATCGACATTCCCGGCCAATTCCAGCTTCTTGCCAGCCGCAACGCCTCCCCGAAGTGCACCCACCACCTGCTGGAAGGCATCTCGCTCAAGTGGCAGCACGTGCTCCGACACGAAGGCTCGTGGGTCCTTGATATCCACGGGGGTCGAGCACAGTTCCGGGAAATAATCACACAAGATGCTGATCGCCGTGACCAAGTCCATCTGCTCAGCAACCTCGTCGATCGAGTCTGGCACGGACAGCATCTTGGCGGCCTGCCAATAGTCCGCAAAGTCACGCCGCACCTGCGCCGCATGGTTGGCGAAGTCCATGATGCGGACGCAGGGTTTGCTCTTGTGGCGGCGATTCAGGCGACTGAGGAGCTGCACCGTGTGCGAGCTGGAGCGAAGAAAGCGGTCAATGTACATGCAAGCCAGCAAAGGTTCGTTGTAGCCGGTGTCCAGCTTGTCGCAGACGACGACGATGTCGCTGATGGCCAACGGCACGTGGCGACTATTCAGCGTCTGCTCCGTGACGGTCCGTATCGATTCGTCTGCGTCTCCAGTCTTGGCTTCTACCGTCACGGAGCCACTGAATGCGGCGTAGCAGTTCCAGCCCAGCATTCTCTTGGCGACGAAGGTGGTGATCAACGTATAGTACCGCACGACGTCTAGACGACTGCGCGCCACGACCATGCACTTGACCTTCGGATGCTCGCGCTTCATGCCCTGGAAATCTGTCATCATGATCAGCGCCTTGGCCTTCAGCACTGCAATGTCGTCACTCGCGTGGTCGAGCAAACGACGCCTCGCCCCGCGGGTCTCTCGCAGCAGTTCCTGCACCTGCTTGGGAAAAACGGAGGTTTCGACCTTGCAGCGTACGCACGTGTAGTTCTCGAGTGCGTGCATGATGCGTCCATCGGCAGTGGCCTCCGCGATCGGGTAGCAGTGGAATGGGCACAGGAAACGGCCCCTTGTCAAAGAGCCGAAGAGGTCAAGCGCATCCGAATTTGGCGTCGCCGTGAATCCGACGAACTGCAAACGAAGATCAGACGCACACAGCCAGATAAGTCGCTCGTTCACCAATACAGACAGGCAAGCATATGCTAATGTAAATGCTGCGAAACACAGCGACACAAGTACCGTCAGTTGAGCACGACTGCCTTCGCCCGCCTTCATGACTTTCTCGATGGCGTCACGCGTGGAGGTTGTGTGGGATCGATGCGCTTCGTCCGTGATGATGGCCACACGTTGGAACACGTCGTCGCCCTCTGCCTCTCCAGTCTCATCGTGCTGCATCTTCGTACTGCGGTGTAGCAGCCGCGTGAGGAGCACGTCGTCGCGTACCAGCAGCCCCATCTTGTGTGTGGTGGTGATGATCACGCGCTGCGGACTCTGCTGCTGCTGCGTCGACGCGTCCAGCAGCTTGGCCAAGTGTTCGATGCTTTCGGCACGGAACACCTCGTCCACCCCATTGCGCTGCAAATAGCGCTCCACTTCGTCGCCCACCTGTTCGTTCAGCTTCACGCGATCCAACATGATCACCACCGTGTGGAACTGCGTCCCGCGCGCGTCCTTCACATACAGCAGCTGATGCGCCAGGGCCGCGATCGTGAGTGTTTTGCCTGCGCCTGTACTGTGCTGCAATAGAAATTTCTCCACCATTGGCGACGCACTACCTCCCTCTTCTGCCAATGGAGCACACGACGACGTCTGGATGGCTGAGATCACCTGCTCTACGGCCGCCAGCTGATGCGGCCACGGCGAGAAGGCCACGGACCGCTTGAGCCCGCGCGTGGTGGAGCTCCCGCCCACGCGCATCGACGTCGCAATCAGCGAGTGCAGGATGCTGCTCTCGTTAGCCTCTGGCGAGGGGTCCTCAGGCTTCGCAGCTTCATGATTGGCCTCTTCCAAACGTCGTCGCTTCGGGACGCCGCCTTCCTCCTGTCGCTCGTCCGCTGGCTCAACTGACTCCGCTGACGGCCGTGTCCACTGCGTCGCCTTCGTGCGTGTGTTGTAGTAGTAGATCTTGCCTTTGGACCGCGACACACGCACCAGCCAACCTGCCGGCAGCGGCGGTGGAGGTGCTCCATCTACAGTCATTTTGGACAATGGCAATACCGGTAAATACCACAAATACAAACCGGTATTTTTCGAGCGTAATGGGGTCCGGGCATGCGGCAACTCCGTTATTGGCGGACGAGCCGAGCCAACATGCGCGAAGACTTCGACGCCCTGCCCGAGCGCTCGTCGCACCGCCGCTTCGGCGCCAACCGCCACGGACGCACCAATCGTATGCAGGCGCCATCTGTTAGCCGACCGATGCCTGGCGACGGTGCGTCACGCCCCACCACGTCCGAATTCTCGCGCGTCGCCGAGCGCGCCACCGGCCGAACGTGCGTTGGTTTAACCTGCTTCTGTCGGTCTCTCGCATTCCGTATACGTATCTGACTCTAGGTTTGCGTGTTCTGCTTCATCTCTTGGCTGCAATGTGGGTGGTGGTGTGCAGATATCACAGCAGCTATCACAGCAACTCGTGGGCAGAGGACGAAGGCCACGGCGTCGCCAACAACTTCGACTTTGGACACGACGACCGCCACTGTGACAGCCGTGCGCCACCGCAACCTGAGGTGTCCAATCACGCGCCACCCAAGTACATGAAGCCGCGAGCGAGCGGCAAGAGCGTGATGACGCCGGGCTCCTCCATCATGGTGAACGACGAGAAGGCGATGCTCAATCGTGTATGTTACGTCCCGTCCCGAACGAGTGTCTCAAGCTGCGGGAGCTGCTCTAATCTGATGCTGGCTGTCGTGGTTGTACACATCTGTGCTGTTTGCCCTCCATAGGTCTTCAAACCTCCCGAGAAGCAGAACGACTTCCTAGCGGGAATCACAGCGAGCAACACGGCTAAAAACCGCGGGCGGCGGGTGACTGGGACCACTTCGTCTTCGTCGTCCTCCTTAGAGGTCGCCAGTGCTCCGATGCCCAAGACACGCGAGGCGACGTCGCTACCGTTGGGATCCAGCGGCTGGAAGAATACCAGACAGCCGCAGGGCGTGCCCAGACAGCGGGTCGTGCTAGCCTCCACCGTCAAGCGGTTCGAGCTGCGATCCTTTCGACCTCACGATTCGCCACCCGTAGGGGGAATAGCGACGCGACTCTCGACACGGACCTGCAACTTACAATCCAGCGAGTCGGGGACCTCGTCCTCGACGCTGCCGTTTACGCTCCGCAGCACGCGGTCGACGACGAGACTGGGCAAGCGTAAGATCAGCACCGTTGGGTCAGCTGCGGAGCCGATTGCACTCGACTCGGACTCGGAATCAGAGGCCGAAGTACCGACTGCCAACGTGAACACCAATGGAGCGAGTGACTCGGGGAAGCAGGCGATGAGAGTGCAGGAGCAGGAGAAGGCACCCGCAGTGAACCTGGAGGAGATCGAAGCAACTTCGGTGGCTCAGATGTATGATTGCAATGCGCTGATTGGCCTCTTCCAGTGCGTGGTAGACCTGTTCTTCCAGCTCGACCGCGTCTGCATGTGCAAGATTCGGGGGAAACACGAGCCGTGGCCCTTCAAACCGTACTACCTGCTGGACTACAAGCATCTTCAAGACGTCCGGTAGGTGGCTCTTGTCTTGCGATGCGACCCAAGCACGGATTTACACTGACGGATTGATTGGATGCGTTCTGCAGCATCTTCCGAGCGGGCAAGGAAACAAAAGCTTACGACGAAATGGAGAGCAAGGAGCCTGATCGGGCGGACCAGTTGCTGGACGAAGCGGCCTTTATCGTAATCAAGTGTCCGCTATCGGAAGAAGCGGATCGCATCGCGATGAAAAGTTTCTACGATCCTGGAGATTCAGGTACACAGCGAACCTACAGATCGGTGGAGCCTGCAGTGAGCGGTTCGCTGCCGGCTGGCTGGCTGGGTCTGAAGCTCCCATGATTGACGAAAAGCTCACTGTTGTTGCTGTTCTGTTGTGGATATTAGACATTTTGAAAGGGTTTCTGACCTTCCGGCCGCTGGAGGATGCTTCGGGAGATGCCGGTGTCGGCAAGATTGAAGACATTGTGCGAAGCCACGCAGATGTGCAGCCAATGTATGTGGCCAACCTCATCCTGATTGTGATACCCACTATCTCCGTGTTTAAGTTATTTATTGTGCTTGTAGAACAACAAGGTCAGAGGGGAAAGGCTATCTGCAAGCGCTGCTGAACGAACCGTTCACTTACCGAACGAGTCAGCATTCGCAGCACCGCAAGAGCGGCGGGGAAGATGAAGAGAGGTACTGAGCTGCTGACGTCGGCTTTTGCAGAGGCCTTGACACGGAAGCACTCTAATTTGTGTGCTTGCTTTTCGAACAGCATGTCGGAATCGGATGCAGAAGGCAGTGAAAACAATGTCCCAGTCTTGACGTACCCGCTGCCTCCGTGTACGTCGGACATTGTCACAATTATCCGCCAAGACGTGTCCCGGCTGAAGCCGAAGCGCTATCTGAACGACAACATCATCGACTACTACTTCAAGTACATGCCCAAGCTGATCGATCTGGCTTGACCGGTCACTTCTACATGACATCAGTGCTGACTGATCTTGTGCGTTTGCTGTGACTGGTTGCAGGCGTTTGATGCTGAAGGATTTCCGCGCAGATGAACTCATCCAGGAGAAGGTGCTGTTCCTGAGCTCGCATTTCTACTCGAGACTGCGAGTGGGCAAAGGCCCCACGCAAGCCGCTCGGATGGACGCGGGGTACAAGAACGTGTCGACGTGGCTCTCGCGCTCGAGCTTCTTCAGCCGTTCCATTATATTTATTCCTATCAACAAGGAGTACGTGGCTGGCTCACTCCCCCTGCCTCGTCGTGCCTGCCTGGTGGCTGCATTGCTAATCTGCGGTGTGTATGATGACGATGCGGTTCACTTCTACGTGCAGTTTGCACTGGAGTCTCGCAGTCATTTTGAACCCCCGACTGGCGGCGAGCGAAGCGACCGAAGAGGTATGAGAGCGAGTGGAAAGTGTGATTTTTTGTAGGGGTTATGATGCGGTTTATTGGCCTGTTCTGTGTGTAACGTGGGTTGTCTGGTTGACCTGATCAGGATGCCGCCTTCTCGTGCATCGCCGTGCTGGACCCACTTGGATCCTACCACCGGAAAACCGCCATTGTCCGCAACTTGAGAGCGTAAGTGCTGGCTGGCTACCAACCCAAACACAGTCGATGCAGCGTGTCAATCTCATTATCGCTACTATTGCTGCTGCTGGACAGGTTTCTGCGTCTGGAGTGGCAGAATTCCAACGAGCGAGCGAACGGTGAGGAGGGAGATCAGTCAACCCCCCAATACTCCACGGATCGCGTACTTGCGGTGAACGTGAAGGCTCCGTGCCAGCAGAACGGCTACGACTGCGGCGTGTACGTGCTCAAATTTGCCGAGGTTATCGTGAAGAACTGCCTGGAGTTGGGTCTGCTGGCCCGCAATGGGGGCGTGATCGACAAGACCGTGACGGATGCCAAGCTGGAGGCGCTCATCTCGTCCAGCGCCTTCTCTGCCGAAGACATTGCCGCCACCCGGAAGCAGATTCGGCAGTATATTGC
>MBAC02008208.1:0-40312 GCA_001712635.2 Nothophytophthora sp. Chile5
TCACCACGTTCAGCAGCTTGCCGTGCTTGCTCTCGTCCACCACGGGGAGCCCGCCCACCACCACGCACATGGAGAAGTCGCCGCAGAAGTCCGCCTCCTCGTGCGCCTTGGTCGCCACCTCATCCTCTACCTCCTCCTCGCTCAGGTAGTCCTCGTAGTGCTCCGCCTCGCGGTGCAGCTTCGCCAGCTTCTGCTCGAACGTCGCAGGCGCCATGATTCCCTTGCGTCGTCGAGGTCGTCCGACAGATTGGCGAGGTCACTCGATGTGCGGAGGAGGTTGGAGCCACTCAGAGCCAATCGTTTATTGGTGGAAATGTAGATAATTACAGTATATTGGCACGTTGAGAAGCAGAATAACACATATAGACGTTAAAGAAACGGAATACTGCGGTGCAAAACACCGACCAGGTGAAAAAGAAACGGTAAATCACAGGAACTACTCCTAACCAAAAACGAATATTCCTTATATAGACGTGCGAGAAGACCCGTTTCACAATTCGCGCAATTCTTCGATTTCTTTTTCGAAAGGTCGCGCATGGAACGAAATGGAAGTGAGCTCCAGAAGAACTTGGATGCTGGGCGGGATGACGACACCGTTCGCGCTGGACGGAGGGCGGACTGACCCTCCAGCATGACTGCGCCCCTCCGTCGTCGTGCTGAGCCCCTTGCTCGACGTCAGTTCCAGCCACAACGAGAAGCCGACACGGAGAAGAATAAGCGGTCGTCTTCGTCCAGCCGAGAGATGTTGCGTCTACCAAGTCATCGGAGAAGGAGGGCGGCATGCACTGGCGCTTACGCACTGCTCCTGCTCTTGACACAGCAGCAGACCGTGGTGGAAGGCGCTGTGGATGTGGTCGCGCAGCTGCATCGTCTCCAGCACGAGAGCACAGTCAGCAATGGCGATAGCGAGGCCGTCGCGACACCGATTGTGCTGGCAAATGTACCGGAGACGCTGATGACGCGGCTGACGGAGCGCTCGGTTCGATGGGACGCGCTCTCTGGCTTCTTGCAGCGCGCGTTGCTGTGGGATTTGGGACTCGTGGGGACTCGGGACGGCCGTCTAATCCAGGTGTTCGTCCATTGCGGAGACACGATGAGCTCCACGTTCCTGACCAGCGACGTGTTCGACGCCACGCGATGTCCGCTCGCTTCTTGTAGCAACGCAAACCTGCAGTTCACTAGTGCAACATGCGAATCAGAGACTGTGCATCATGTCGCTCAATGCGCGATTGCAGAAGTCGAGCAAAATGCAAGCGACATCAGCGACGCCACACCCACAACGCTCTGGTCGGAAGACGGCGACTTCTCCAGCGTTCCAAACATCCGACTCAATAAACATTGGAGCGGCGAACAGACCGGCGCCGTTGGAGATGAAGAGCCTCCGCAAAACAGCAGCCAGGGTGACGTCGTAACTGGTAGCAGTAGCAACGGCAGCAGCAACGACGTGCTCTTCACGATCAACCAGAAGGCAGCGATGCAGTTCTCAGTGGACCACTGTCCGCTTCAAGGGTTCTTCACAACACCGTGCACCCAGCGACACGATGGAAACGCGGAGCTCTGGTGTCCGCCGTCCCGCGGTGGCTTCGTCGACTTGTGGCTGGACAGCGAGATGGCGGGCACCCCCATCGTCTCCAGCAACTCGTCGGCCTCAGCTACAGCGATGTCAAACGATGGTACCACCAGCATCTCCGGAAGCACCATCGCCCTTGTGGTGCTGTTTATCGTGCTGGCTGGCGCAGCTGGCGCTATCATAGCGATCTGTGTGAGCTGCAAGAGACACGACCAGAAACACATCACGTCGTCGCCCACGATATACGAATGCGCGTCGACGATGCGGGCGAAAGACAGAGGCGACGAGCAAGCGCACTCTCCAAACGCACAACGCAGTCCACATGCCAAGTTGAGTCCTCGCAATTCACTGAGTGAGTCACGACGACGTCGGTCCGTGGAACTGGCGGCCTTCTGCGCCGACGCGAAGATCGCATCGAAGCGGATCGCCTACGACTGCCTCGTGTTCGAGAAGATGCTGGCGCGAGGAGCCAGCGGCGAGGTGTGGCGCGCCACCTTCGGGTCGCAGGTCGTGGCCATCAAGCAATTGCTGCCGGAGAAGCGCCACGACGAAGCTATCGTCTCTCGATTCGCGCAGGAAGTACGACTGGCCTCGGCACTGGAGCACCCGAACATCGTGCGCTTTGTGGGGCTCTCGTGGAACCGCGTGTGTGATCTGTGCATCGTGTCCGAGTTCATGGAGCAAGGCGATCTGTCGATGCTGCTGAACTCCAAGCGCAACTCCGAGCTCACGTGGGCCAACGAGAAGCTCGCGATCGCCCTCGACATCGCCGAGGCGCTGGCGTATCTGCATGGTCGCCAGCCAGTGATCATCCACCGAGACCTCAAGTCACTCAACGTGCTGCTGGATACGAGCCTGCGTGCCAAACTGAGCGACTTCGGACTCAGCCGGGAGCGTTCCTTCGATGATACCATGACGAACGGAGTGGGCACGTTGCTCTGGACGGCACCCGAGATCTTGCGCGGCGAAGCCTACAGTGAGAGGGCAGACGTGTACTCGTACGCCATCGTGCTGTCCGAGCTGGACACGTGCTTGCCGCCCTTCACACTCAACGAAGAGGTGAGCGAACGTCACCTGACCACCATGCAGCTCATGCACCTGGCCACTTCGGGGGAGGTCTCGCCTCAGCTTCGGGATGATTGCCCGGCCTCACTGCAGCACCTGACGGCGGCCTGCGCCGCCTTCGAGCCTGCACAACGACCCACAGCCTTGGAGATCGTCTTCACCTTGCGCAACATCTCGAGGTGCATGCGGTATGATTGAAGTTCCCGCATGTGTAGCCATCTCGTATCGTGACTTCCAGGGAGTCAAGAAATCGGGTTATCAAACACCGGTACTAAGAACATGAATTACACAACTGGTTTAAGCATTTAAAATACCGGTATTTCTAAAGTCGAAACCTAACTGATAGGCCCGCTTCAATTTGTGGGAATCTGGTATGCGCGATGTGATTGGCTGAAACTGCGGGACAAGTGATACACGGAGCCCACTATGACTATGACGCAATTGCCAAGTTGTTCGTCGCCCCGACAGTCGCGACGCGGATTCCGATTCCAATCGGCGCCTGCCTCTTCTTCCTGATCTCGCCGATGTGCGGTACCATAGGCAGGTCTGAGTTTGTCCACACTGAACGTGCGGCGTGAATGTACCGGTAGGCTGCCCATGCTTCAAGTATTGCATTTCACTGCCAAGTGTATGCGGGTCTTCCCGTTGCGCTGCCTCTTTTACCGGACGTGTCCGACGACGCCATGCCTGACAAATTGCGCGCAAGGTGATACATTTCAGAACTCACACATGCATGTACACGTACTATGGGCATATTACGGTTGCCATGCAGTGAGACCAGCGGCGCGCCAACACAAGTAGCGTTGCGTACCGGCACAGCTCCGAAGCAGCTTCAAAAGCCGGGGTCTTGGGAATCGGACCGCAACCTTCGATGGAATGGAGGTCTGCGTTCTTATTGCCTGAAATATAAACTTAGGACGAGTTGATTGGTTAAAAACGAACGGAAGGCCATTTCGAAGCCAAACACCAACACCAGCAAACGAAAGAACAATACGAAGACCTAGCCCGGTGTACCTGCACCTCACTGCAAAACACACAATTGGCAATCACTCCCTCGATTATAAGATCCGGACGTCGCTCCTCTTACGACCGGCTACCGCTTGTTTGGAGCGATCGATCTGATTGAGACGGACGGACACATCTGCCCTCGTGATTGACTTCGTACTTCGAGGTATAACAAGCTGTGCCGCAAGAGTGATCAACAGCAATACAATACACACAAACGAATGGCGACATACAGACGTGTTGGTTAACCTGATCCCATCGCGCTCGCTTTCGTTGCGTGGCCCACATCCCGCTAACAGGTTACTGCAACTTGCAACCCTTCCCCCGCAGACACTTTGCTCAAATCAACAACAACAAAGGGTCTTCCCTTGACAGGGACTCGCTCTCCTGAAACCTCCCTACACCAATACTCCCTCCCATACATCAACCCTATTCACCACTTTCACCAGCAACTTCCTCTCCTCTCTACCACCAAATATTCTCTCTTTCGACCACATCCATTGAATCTCGCAGGTCTTGAGCACCTACCCCTCGTAATTAACCACTCGCGCTCTTACTTTCGAGGGCAATCACAGCTCAACCCGCCCCCCACCTTTGTGGTCAGTCAGTGCAAAAAGTGGAGGAGACCAGCAGCTCCGCCAAAAATACGGCCGGCCATTCTTCCCGGACCAAGCGAGCGCCCTCATCCACAGTTCATTAGGCGGCGCAGTCCTGGCGGCCGTCGTCTCCGCGTGCTTCGCCTGCCTCGCCTGATGCTTCCGGTGCGGCGGCGCGGCTGCTTCTTCCTGCTCTCGCGCTACCGGCGGCGCCGGCCGCGGCCGGCGGGCGTCGAGAGCCGCTCCAGCGCGCGCCTTTGCCCGCCCACTCGTCTCCGTCTCGGCAGGTTGTGGCTCTTGCTGCTGATCGCGTTGCTGCTTCCGAGCGAGAGTCAGGCGACCGAGGACCTCGTGGCGCGGCTGTTCAGCCTGCAGACAGCAGGTGCCGACGCCTCGCAGCTCGCGCTGAGCGCCAGCGCGCTGCCAGACGCCGTGAGCGACCGCTTGAGCACGTACGCCCTCCAATGGGGGGACCTGTCGGGCCTGTTGCAGCGAGCGCTGCTCTGGGACACAGGCTACGTGTTCGCGTCGACCACGTCGTCGGTCTCTTCGTCAGCGGACAACGGGGTCAGCCTCGTGCGGGTGTTTACGGCGTGCAGTCACTCCATGAGCGACTTGCTCCCAGAGGTGCCGGAGCTTCGCACGTTGGCCGATAGCGCTGCTGATAACAGCAGCAGCAGCTCAGAGACCGCGACGACCTGCGACCTGCTGGCGTGCGGACTGATCAACCACTTCCTGCCGTCCAGTTGCCCCACGGCGCGCGTGCTGCCGCTTACTCGCTGCGCTGTATACGCGTCCGACATGAGCGGACAGGAGCAGTTTCCAGGCGTCTTCTGGGCCGAAGACGGCCGCAGCTCCGCGGTTCCGGAGCCCGTGCTCCGCCGCCACAGTCCCGTGGCCACAGCGGCGGACGAGACGTTGTTCGCCGTGCACCTCACAGCTCTCAGCTTCACCGGCACCGAGTCGTGTCTACCTAACGGCGAGTTCATCTTACCGTGTCGAGGGATCGCAGACGACGTGGAGATCTCCAGCAGTAGCAGCGCCAGTGCCAGTTCTAGCGGCAATTCCAGCAGTAGCAGCGAGGAGATCGATCTGTGTACGGCAGCCCCAGGCGCCGCCATGACCGCGTGGCTGGAACTGACGGCCGTGCCGTCCCCAAGCACCTTCTCCACTACGGCGACGGTGCTATTGTGCGTGGCATTGGGGGTCTGTGTGGCTCTGGCTGTAGCCGTCTGGTGGCTCTGTCGCTCGCGCGCCTGGCTCCGTGACGCGCACGATCGCGTGCTGCTGGAAGGCTCCTGGGACGACGGCTGCTGGTCGCCGACGTCGCACCTTCTGGGCGCTCCATTGGCGCCATCGATCGCCACAGCGGGGGCTACGGACGAAGAGCGCCTGACCCCCATGGAGGTTTTCTTCGGCGCTCGACCACGAAGTCGCCGTGCTCCGGGAATCCAAGGCACCTCGGCGCTCGTGGCCACGACACGGGCCGAGATCACGCTGTCCAATGACCAGTTGTGCCGCAAGAGCGTCATCCTGCGGGCCTTCGTGTCGGACCCAGCCATCGTCACCAAGCGCATTTCGTTTGCGCAGCTCCATTTCTTACGCCTGCTGGCCAAAGGCGGCAGTGGCGAGGTCTGGCTGGGTCAGTACGAAGCTCGCTATGTGGCCATGAAGTGCCTGTTGCCGGCGAAACGCGAGGATCCGCAGGCACTGGAGCAGTTCGCCGAGGAGATCCGCCTGGCTTCGGTGCTGGCTCATCCGCGGATCGTGGCCTTCTGTGGCGTGGCTTGGCAGTCGCTGCTGCATCTGTGTGCTGTGACGGAGTTCATGGCTCGTGGCGACCTGGAGAGCTTATTGGCTCAGCCTGCGGCTCAGAAGGAACTGAGCTGGAACAAGGAGAAGCTGGCGCTGAGCAGCGACATCGCCGAAGCGCTCGTGTATCTGCATTCCTTGGTGCCTGTAGTGATCCATCGCGACCTCAAATCCAAGAACGTGCTGCTGGATCGTCGACTACGTGCCAAGCTCAGCGACTTCGGCTTGAGTCGCGAACGATCTGTGGAAGATACGATGACCAACGGCATCGGCACCATCCTCTGGAGCGCGCCGGAGGTGCTGGAAGGCAAGCGGTACGACGAGAAGAGCGACCTCTTCTCCTTCGGCGTCGTGCTCTCAGAGATCGACACGTGTGCGTTGCCCTACGGCTTCAGTCGCCACACGCGGATGCGCAGTATGCAGATCGTGCATCTCGTGGCCGAAGGGAAGCTGCTGCCGAGCTTTCGCGACGATTGTCCGGCGGAGATCCGCTCGTTGGCCCAACGCTGCTTGAGTCTGGACCCTACGGCGCGCCCCACGGCCATGGAAGTGGCCTTCGAACTGCGTGCAACCATCGCGCCGTTGCTGCTGCTGCAGCCGACGTCGGTCCCTCCCGGTGACGACAGCACCAGCAGCATCGCCGCCTCGACGGTGGTGTCGC
Source organism: Nothophytophthora sp. Chile5 (assembly GCA_001712635.2). Classification (NCBI taxonomy): domain Eukaryota; phylum Oomycota; class Peronosporomycetes; order Peronosporales; family Peronosporaceae; genus Nothophytophthora; species Nothophytophthora sp. Chile5. Next base: position 6,710 of record MBAC02008208.1, read on the forward strand.
CTGTTCCTCGTCCGTTAGCGGCTTCCACGATCCACGAAGGCGACGAATCCGCGTCTCCGCTCCATGCAGCGACACTTCCCATCCCGACCCAATACGCCGGCGAAGATGCCATCGAAGAGATGACGAAGAAGACGCAGCCCGAGCGATGAGCCGGAAGATCGGGAGCTGCTTAGAACAAACAAACCAGCGTTAGGAACACGCCGCCCAGTCCACAGGAAGAAGATCCGACCCAGTAATTTAATCCCCTTGTCACGCGAGAAGGACCCGCTCCTTCCCTCCCGCAATAGCTGGAAGGGGTGAAACGGACGGCCATCTGTCGGCCATTCCTGCCGTTCTTGGCTGCGCTTCCCACGCGCGAATGCCTGGGGTCTGACGCTCTCCAGGGCCATGAAGAAGGCATCTCCTCCCTCCTCCTTCTCGCCGCCAAAGGACCTCAGCAATGAGTCGTCGACGTCCGAGACAGCGCGTAAGAGTCGGCTTATCCGGCGTGTGCCGCTTCTTCAGCATGTGGTGAAGCACGAGCTCTGCTCCGAAGCTGAGCTGCTGCATGCTCTGGCACTCGCCACCTTCGGCGATGGGGACTACATCTACTGCCAAGGCCAGCCTGAACGCGACTTGCTGTTCGTCGAGGAAGGCAAGGTACTTATCACGCAGCGGCAGCGTCGTCGAGTCATGAGCACCATCCAAATCGCTGCGCCGCCTGCGGCTGGCATCTCAGCCGGCGGCGTGTACACCAGGAGAGCCACACGCCGACGGTCCCAACTCGAGGCCGAGATGGAGATCCAACTTCACACTCACGAAGAGCTCGAGTACTTCGGCGAGGAGTCGCTGCTGCAAGACCTGAGCTGCCGCGTGCTTAACGCCATCGCCAGCGGCGCCGTGAGCTGCTTTGTGCTCCCGGAGACCGCTTTCGCCAGACTGTTGGAGCCTGTGCATGAGCTCATGTTGTATCGCCACTTACTCCGGACTCACAGCGTGTTAGCGAGACATCGACTCTTCCAGAGCTTCTCAGCACGGCAGAAGCAACACTTACTTGATCATTGCGCACTCGAACGCTTCGTGGACGGGGCTTGCATCGTGGAACAAGGCGACAAAGACGACCGCTACTTCATCTTGGCTGAAGGCGAAGCCGATATCTTGTTGGACGAGCCTGTGACAAGACGACAGAGGTCAAACTTGAACGTCGAAGGTGCTGGGGACTTGGTGGACACTGGAGGACGCCCACGGATGGCGGTCGTGTGTCGGAAGACACTGTACGAAGGTTTCGGGGAGATGGGGCTGCTGAATCGCCCTCGAACGGCTCAGGTAGTGGCTGCAGGTCCGGCGCTTTGCGTGGTCATCAGCCGCAAGACCTACATCGCGGCGTCTCAGCTACTGGGAAACGGTGGAGTAGATCATGACGCCGAGGCCTTGCTAGCCATGTCGCTTGTTGAGGAGTGGACGCTCGCAGCCAACATGCGGCATCTGCATCCGTCGAACCCCGTCGTGTCTCGCTACCTCGTGACCTTCGTGAAGAAGTTCAAAGCGGCTTTCACCCAGAAGTTCGAAGGCAAGACGCTGTATCTGGATCTCTTGCGTCGACTTCATGTAGATCCACCGCTCGCCAACGAGTTCGCCTTCGTGGCCGATCGTGTGGCTTGGGACTCGCCGACGTCTTCGCTGAGTATTCTCCGTGCCGAGACTCGTCGCGTTCTGTCACTGCCGTCAGCAGAACGCTCGACCTTCGAGTGCAGCTTCGTAGGTCGCTTGATGGAGCCCACGGCCTTCCTCGACAAATTCGATCGTCCTGCGCAGATCGACAAGCTCACGCTTGCCCGTGGTCTGGCTCGAGTCGCCAGCTTCCTCACTGTGAGAAATGACCAGTGTCTCTGTCAGCAAGGCAAGATCGAGAGCCGTGCCTTCCTCATCCTTCGCGGCAGCATCAACATCGTGAACGAGGATGTGAATGCGATCCAAGCGGGCAACGCTGTCAAGCGGCATGAGGTCCTGGCCACGCTCTCGACGGGGGACTCCTTCGGTGAACTCTCACTTGTGACGCGACTGCAGCGCTCGGCCACGGCCTTAGCAGCCGGCGAAGCCGATCTGCTCATATTGGATAGCCCGCACTTAGTGGCGCTGGCGGCCGCGTTGCCTGGCGTGTCTGTACAGCACGCGATGGTCGAACGCGCCAAGCTCCTGGCCACTCTCAGCTTCTTTCGAAACAGCGACTTCGCACAGTGCATCCGCGTGGCTCACGACCTCCAGGAACAGATCTACGAGCCGCGCTACCTCTTCCTGCAAGAGCCCGTGCATCTACGCACTCTGTACATCGTTAAGAGCGGCGAAATCGCCGTCTTTTTGCGCCGCAACGAGCCAGCGTCAACTTCCTCGTCGGGAGGGAATCAGTCAGCGACTACCAAAGAGCTGCTCGTTCGAGTGGCAACCATCGGCCCGCGCGAGTTCTTCGGCGTCGCCATCGCCAATGCCAACATGTCGACGACGGTCGCTCCAGCTCCACTGACTGGGGCAGCAGCTTCTCCAGCTACTCCAGCAGCGACTGCAGCTTCCCCGGCTAGTCCCAACTCCACCGTCCCGCCAGCTCCCTCGCCTCCTGCGTCGCCATCATCTCCAGTCCACCCATCGTCTTCTGCTAACGCTCAGCTCTACGTGGCCGCCACGTTGGCCGCTGCTACTGCGGGGAGCAGCCCATCTGCACTCCCATCGACCAACTACGACCTCGCCACCACCGTCTTCATGTGTTCCACGCGTGTGCAGATGATGGAGCTCTCGGAGCGCGGCTGGCGACGGCTGTCGCTTCCCAGTCTGCACAGCATCCGCAGTTCGTTGTTGGAGCGTCATCGCTGGAACGTCGAGACCGTGGAGCGTCAGCATGAGCAAGGTAATCTGGTGTGCTATCACGTGGACAAGCCGTGGCAGCTCGTGGCTCGCGCTATGACACCGATGACGGCGAGCACCGTCGGTGGAGCTTGCAATGACTCTCAGTCTCGCGGATTGGAGTCTTCGCCTGTGACACAACTGGCTCGCCATGTCAAGGAGAAGAAGCTGCAGCAACAGCAGCAACAAGGTCAACACAGCGTGTACACTCAGCTCTTCGCTCCTGTCCCACAGTCACAACAGAATCAGCAACCTGCCTCTCCGATCGCCTCCACTGGTTCCGAAAGCCCCCGAGTAGCTCTACCTGCTTGCGGAGCCCCCACATCCAGCCCAATCAGAGGAATAAAGACCTTATCGGTGTCTTCGTGGGGATGGATCACTAGTGCCGGTGTCTCGTCGCCACCAACTCAGTCGACGTTGTTGGGAGGTTCGTTCCCGACCAAAGGCGCGATAGTCCCCTCGTCACTCTCGCCACATCCTCCGCTGCCATCGCGCTACTTCGCTGAAGCTGGGTCATTTAGCCTGAGGCCTGCAACCAACACCGCTTCTCCGCGATCGCCTTCGATGGTATCACCTCCAAGCAGCTTGGGAGCTGCAAGCCCACGTCAAGTCAGAGATCAAGCGATACAGCGCAAACCGAGTACTATCGTCGCCAAAGCAGACGCAAGGAGCACCTCGCAGACTACTCCAAATGGAAGTAGCGCCGACTACACGGCCATGTGGAAGCTTCAGCGAAGACCTTTTTCCGTACAGGAGTGACTCACGACGCGAGAAAGTCTTCTCTTGTGTTCTCTGTACGGTTCACGACTCAGTCCAATACAAAGACCAGTATCAAATTATATAACATACAACGCAGGTTACCTCAGCGAGCTTCTCTTCTTCTTCCTCATCGAACTCCTCTTCCTCACCACTGCAGAGTGTCTGGCAGATACTTCTCCGCGAGATGGAGATAGTACGGGAGCCCTTCATCCACACTGACCTTCCGCACAGCGTCCGCCGAGACAGACGCGACCTTATCCAGCGAACTGATCCACTCCTTGGTATCGAGGTCCTGTGGTCCACACAACTCGTCATAGTTATCCTGCTGATACCAGGTCTTGAAGGACCAGAAGCGGATGGCGTCCAGCGCTTCAGCAGGCAGCGTGGTCGTGTTACCCGCCAGTACCCAGTGCAAGTACTCGTCCGGGGTCCAGGGCAGCATGGCATGCTCCATGCCACACTGCTGATCGACCGTAGCGCTCGTGCTGCCCTTCACAGCATTACAATGATCCGAATTGAGCTCGTTCAGCTCTGGGAACTCAATGGAGCTGGGGATAGCAGCACCCACGACCCAAGTGGAGTTCTTGGCCATCCATTCCTGGCCTGAAATGCTGCGCAACACGGCGTTCTCGTCGTCTGTCCAGCACAAGAACAGCATGCCTAGTGCCCTGAGGAACACGGCGAGCTGCAGCCAGTCCGGGTGTCCGTCGTTTTTGACCGCATCAGCCGTGGCCAGCATGTATTTGAGCACCCAGCTGTCTGCGCGCTCGGTCTCGCCTGTGAGCTCCATCACGCACTTGCAGGCCTCCGCCACAGACAGTCGCGCATGCTGCAGGTCGCCATACTTGGCCATCTGGCTCTTGACGAAGGCGGCGGTCTGGTACTTGCGCATGATCTTCACGAACAGCGGACGAGGGTCCGCCTTGTTGCACACCAGTGACATGATCTCGCCGCCGTCCCAAAGCACCGGCTGATCTGACACTTCCACGCGTTTCTGCAGTGGGTCAATGCACAGATAACTGCCGTGGAAGCTCTTGAGTGCCACACCTCCACCGCTTTGGCTGCCCAGTTCCGCATGATGCGGCACTACCTGGAAGGTCTCCCACGTAGAATTCAGGCGACGGTCGGCTAGAATGGTGCCGTCTTCCTCCACACACAGGAATTTGCCGTGGACACTGCGTAGGAACAGCTCACCGCATGGACCCAGCAGTGTCTGCCACATGTAGCCATGACCTCCATTGTTGTCTCCCTCCTTGCCTTTCACTTCAATGGCGCCGTCTTCACAGGCGACCAGACACGTGCCGTCCGGTGTCTGTAGTGCCATCATACAGAACCACGTGCTCTCCTGCGGTCGAATAGGGAAGAACGCGCTCTTCTGGAAGGTCACCAGCATAGGCACTTTACGGAAGCATTCGTTGTCGTTGTACAGGAAAAGCACCTTGGCGTCCGGCTTCTCCACGAAGCCCCAGTTGCGGTACATCCCCACCAGTTTGCCGTGTCGCTTAGCGTCTTCCTCAGCTTCGAGATGGAGTTCCCGAATCGAACGCTCTTCTAGCGTGGCCAGCGTCGCTAGATACAGCACGCGAGCCAGTCCCAACCCGCGGAACTCCTGGCTCACCATCACCGACTTGATGTGAGCGGTCGCATCCTTCTCCAGCGTGAAGATCAGCTTCCCTACGGCGCCGCGCTTGGTCGCTAAGCATGCCCAGCAAGCAATAAAACGAATTAGAATACCGGTTTACCGACCCTATAATAGGGGATTAAGGACGCAAATAGGAGAATATGATGTGCGCACCGGAGAAGAGCACCCAGCGCAGCTCCTTGCTGCGAAGGTCCTCGGTGAACGTGAGGCGGAACCGCGTGGCGGCGGCAGGGAGCGCCTCCGTCACGGGCGCACAGGCGCCTAAAGGCGGAGAAGTGGCGGGCTGCAGCGTTTCCATCGTGATCGGTCGCTCTCTGGCGTCGGTCGGCAGGCTTCCCTCATCAACTTGGGCAATGCAGCAGGAATGCGGAAAACTGGTTGCCGTTGCACTTCCTTCGTCCCACTTAGGTGCGAGATTTTACGTTAAGTACGCACCATTAAATACATGTCAACCCTACCCTCTGACGTGACTCGTCGGCGAGGAAACTTCAACCAAAAGTCAAATTTGAATTTAACCTTGCAGCAACACAACTTGGGATGATTCACAAGTCCAGGCTTCGCATTGGGCTGGAGTACCCGGGCGTCCCCATGCTCCCTGTTCATGGCCACGAACCTCACGCGTCGTCACTAGTATACTGGATCTGCTGGTGGATCGCAAGCGCGTGGCAGGGGGCTTCTCTGGCTCCAGCGACGTCGTGAACTGAGGAAGTCGTGCTAAAATACAAAACAGTTTGAGAAGTAAAATAGACGTTTAAACAGACACAAACAAACACTGCAATATCTTCAATTGTGGCCTCTTTTCAAAATGGCGATTGCTCTCAAGCAACTAGCGACGAAGGGAACAACTTCCGCAAGGTACATAACGAGGAGGAGCCCCCTGCCCGCGCTGCTTCCGGGTGTATGCTAGAGCCCCCACCACGTCTAACTGGAGGCAGGGGGAGTCGCTTTGTCCTTACCCGCTTTGCTGTGTGGTTGCTGATGCGCTTTGACTGATGGCTTGCTTCACAGAAGGAGAGCGTCGTGATTCAGCATGGGGCGGGCGCCAAGCGCGGCCCGCACGCACTTCATCAACTTGAGAGAGCGTTGCAACAAGTCGCAGTTCTATTACCACTGCCGCCACTGCGTGGCCGCTCACGAAAAGGACCCGAGCGTGATCCTCGAGAGGGTCCACGGGCGTTCAGAGAACTTCAAGAAGCACCTCCGCATCTGCCTACACGTTCCCGCGCTGCTCGACCTCGAGGCCGAGTATCAACAGCTCAACTCCGAGGCTGGCAATCAGCGGCACGACCGCCAAGCTGCCAGTCAGCAGCGCAGCATCAGGTACCAACCCGCTCCCCCTCTCGCCACGCCAGCTCCGACCAAAAAGGCTCGTACTCAGAGCGTGCAATCTCAGATCCCGCGCTTCTTCCCCATCATCTATGGGCCGGAGAAGCTCGCGGAATTCGAGCGCTTTCTGCTTGCTTTCCAAGTGGAGAACGGCCTCCCGGACTCGTTCGTGAACCGACCGTCCACGCGGCGGTTGTTCAACTTCTTGGATCCAGCCAGCGTGGCCTCGCTGCCCTTGTGTCGTCGCCTCGGTAGGCGTGTTCGCGTTGAAGACGAATATTCCGTCGTCGTGTCAGCGCGCGAACTGCCCATTCTCCGTCGTGTGGATCGCCGTGAGGAAGTTCGCTCCGTTGAGTCTCGTCCTCCTGGCAGGGAACTCGACGAAGCCCGGGCGCGTGTTCGCGTTGAAGTTGAAGATGAAGATGAATACGGCGGCATTGTGTCGCCACTTGAACGGCCCATTATCGGGCGTGTGGATCGTCATGCTGAGCCTCATCCTACTGACCGGCAACATGACTCCGCGCGTCCTCTGCCCAACGGTAGTGACCACCACCATGGTTTCACTGACTAGGGCCGTCTCCGCTCGCGGCTCCTCTTCTTGGTGCCGAATGAAGTTCTCTGTGTCGTCCGACGAAGACTCTAATTGCAATAGTCAAAGGTTCTAGCCGGCAAAAGGTTGATTGGTGGAAGCTGGCGTATTCCTCTATTTGGAAAACGACCGGCCTCAACAAGACTACTGCTTTTACTACAAAATCTACGCAACGCTTACGATGCTTCTGGTGACGGGGAAGTCATCCGCCACCTCGGCAGATGCCGCGTAGATCATCATCCCGCCGTATCCTTGCTGTCGCGTGAGCTGCTCCCACTCCGCGATGATGGTCGCGTTGGGTCCGGGGCCATACGCGCACCCTGAAGCCACGCAAATGCCAATCGTAGCCTGCGAGAAGTTCCCACCCAGCTGCGTGCTCCATGCAGCGAGCGTGGAGCTCTCTGCGGCCGCATACACCTCCGCGGCGGCGGCGTCGTCTTGGTTGACGTTATACGCCATGATATTCACCCAGTCCACGTAGTCCAGCACGCCCAACGGGAAGCACCGCGAGTACTCGGTGGTGGCCTCAGCTGCACATCTCGACGCGTCTCCTTCGTAGAAGTACGCGTCGTACGTCAGCAGTGCCGTCGATTTACCGGCAGCATCCAACGCTTCGCGAGTGGCTTGTAGCAGTTCGATCGTGCGTTCAGCACTGAACTGCGACCCCACGGACTCGTCGTCGAGGTCCAAACCGTCAAAGCCGAAAGTCGAGACAAAGGCTACGGCAGACTGGGCGAACAACGTGGCGTTCGTAACCTCCGACATGTTCTGGTTGTTCGTGGAGCCGCCAACACTCGCCATCGCCAGGATACAGCGTGCGTGAAGCTGCTCCACACACTGTGAGATGTTGGCGTCACTGGACTGAAAGGACGGCACGACGACGCCGCCGGAGACGAGCGCGAAGCCGAAGACGACGTGCGTGACACCGTCGGGCACCCGATCGCAGCCGGAGACTTCGCTCTGCCAGAACGCGACCGTCCGATCTTGTGCAGCCACCGTCGGGCACGAAGAAGTGGGCGAGGAAACCGCCGAGCTGCCGCTGCTGTCAGCGCTCGAAGATTCAGCAGATCCACTCGAGTTGGCGTGCAGCGTCACCACCACAATGGCGATGACTGCAGCAAGCACTAGCACAGCTGAGCAAACCACGTATTAGCCTTAGGAATTGGTGAGGAGCAACAGACAACAGGCAATGGACAACAGAACGCACCGACGACGAACGGCACAGCCCGTCGGAAGCAGATAGCGCGCTGAGGCTTCCGCGGGGCAGTGCGCTGCTCAATAGACGACGACAGATACGGGCCCAAGTGGCCTGGAGGGTAATAGTACGTGGTCTCGTCCACCCCTTCGTCGTAGCGCATTGGCGGCGAGCGCACCATCGCGTTCGCTACTCGGTCAGGAGCAGTTCAAAAGGGAACTGAAGACATAGCGGGATTCGCCCGATTCAGCTGTGTGGCAGAGAGAAGTGGCTGCATACGGTGGGTGCAGCCAACCGTCACGAGCGCTTGCTTGTTCTTTTCTCGCCGCTCTCTCCCGCCAAGAACTCGCGACACGAATCTGTTGAGCCTTCTAATGTGAAACCTCGGTTGCTACAGATGGCTTCAGTGTCTTGCTCTGGACTTCAGGCGCCAAGTGTGTATCGGTACTCATGGAAGTGCTGAGCTGCCCGCATTGCCGAATGGAAGGCGACCCTTGGGTCGATGGACGACCAAGAGGCAGGTTCGAGGCGTGCTGTCGCACGATCGGAGCAAGCTCAAAACAAGAAGATCGTATTTGTGCGCAGTACACGCAGCAATGCTGGGCACCCAGGCCTGTTGCCTTAAGTATCAACGATTTGGAAGCCAAGGACGCGGACGCGCTCACGGACAGCAACGAATCCGGCACCGCTGCGAGGTGAAGCTACAGCGCATAAGGCATGGTGTTGTCCCTGTCATGTCCCGAAATAAATGGCATGCTCGTTTATGACACTGTTTTGTCCAATCAGATTACACGGTTTGGAGCTAAAAACCTTAGGAAGCGCAGAACAAACCTGTTGAGCGCTGCACAAAACCTAATTCATAAAACCTCTCTGTGAAACCAACGCCGTCTCAAAACATCCAGCTGATTGTCGTCCAGTCCGTTCGAATTGTTTACCCATGGTCGTGTCACCAACTGTTCCACTTATCAGAAACCTCGGGCATTCCTCGATTCGTTCCCGCGCCGCGACTACCAATACAATGCACGAGATGTGTTCCATCCAGGCCACCGAGGAGGACTTCATACTGGACGAGTCGTCGGTGCTGGCGTTCCTCGCCGACTGCGACATGGCGGACGACAGCACCGCCATCCCCACAGTCTCCGTTGAGGCTTCAACTTTAGCGAGCGATGCCATCGCGACCTGGTCGGACAGCGCCAGCTCGACGAGCACCCCCGAGTCGAAACCACAGGAGAAGAAGTCGTGGCGCCAACGACGCAAGGAAGAGGTTCTGCATCTTCGTGAGGTGGTGAAGCAGCTCTCGGCGAAGTTGGAGCAGCTGAAGCTGGCTGCGGGAGTGCGCTCGACGCTCCCAGACGCGGAGCTCGCAGGGGTCGTGACTGCGCCGACGTTCGTGCTGAAGGCGCAGGCGGCTCATAAGACGGAAGCGGCGGCGATGTGGGAGACGATTGCGGGACGCCAGTCGATGTATCGACAGAGGAGTCAAGAGGAGAACGCCAGCCTGCATGAGGCGCTGAGACGTCACATGCTGCAGGCGAAGGCCATGCAACGTGCGCTTAAAAGGCGATTACGGGAAGAGGTGCGCGTTATTAGAGGATGCACGCTTCCAAAGTGAGGTGGCTAACTCTCTGTTGCAGGCCATGACGCCGTCGCTCGATGTGTGCAAGTTGTACCGGTTCCACGGTAGTGGTGTAATCCCTCCTACGGACAACGACGCAGTTTTCGACGATCTCATGGCCGGGATGGACGAGATGTATGCCGATCTGGACGGTTTCTTCGAGCGACGCAAGATGCATGAGCTGTCATGCCCGGGTCGCAGGAACAACACCGCCAACGGCAGGACAAGGGGTGTCTTTGTGGAGTTCCTTGACTGCCACGCCGTGCCATTTGACCTCCGCCGTACAGAGAACGTGATCTGGACCCCGCCAGTTCGTGCCACTGAGGACCCTAACAACATTTTCTTGGAGGTACGTACGTCCATTGATCTCCCTCTCTCTGTGGTGATTCTGCTGGCGTGTATCCGACTAACTGGGGGCCGTTATTCACTTGCAAATGTACTACACTTGTGTGCCTGTAGCACTTTACTGCTGGCAGCAATACCCAGATGAAGAGCGCGTGCGTCGGCTTCACCTTGACAAACATTGACGTGCGCATCAAAATGCGCACGGTGACGCGGAAATACGTCGAGTCGGACCGAACCGTGTTTATCTCGCGCACCTTGATCGAGCCGACTCCAGTGACTCTCAACTTCGCACGCTTCAGCTTCACGGAGACCTCGCGCTTGGTCTTGACGCATGGAGCCTCTTCGGCGCTCGGGCCGACGACGGTGATGCACACTCATCGCGAGGCAACGATCCATGATGCCCCCGGTGTGGACTCGTCGGACTGGCAGACGCACTCGTACCTTAACATGGGTGTGGACGCTTGGGAGAACTCCATCACGCGCTTCAACCAAGGAGTGGAGGATGCGTTGGTGCGCGAAACGAGGGATCCGATCCGATCCAATGTGACTCGATGTTGATGCTGTTGCCACGGTAGCATGCTAGAGCTTAGTGCCGGTAATTTAAAGCAAACTCGGGTCGTATTTGTCGGAGCTGCCTGCATCCCCTCCCTTTTCGGCTTCATCGAAGCAGACGGACAGCAACTGAGAGGCGATACGTGGCCTGTTCTCGTACAACAAGTGATGTCAATAGTGACTGGCCCAGTGTCATATTTCGACACAAGCTGCAGTTCTTTTCGCCGCTGGAGTCAAATGTGTCACTAACCTTATCTGGAGTATTTAGTGTTCAAATGTTCGTTTTAGTGATCTCTCCTTGTCGCTTTATTCGGTTTGCCAGTTTCTCAAACGTCTCCTTCTGCTGAAGCAAGAGGGAGTCCCGGGGAAAATGGCCCGCCGCACGCATCTCTCCGTGACGCAGAAGAACGAGATGCGGCTGTACTACCGCGCGCACCCGAAGCTCACGCACGAGGACCTCATCCGCTGGGCTCAAGCGCACTTCGACGTGTTGCTGGGGCGCTCCACCGTGGGCTCCATCCTGCGGGCCCCCAGGGACACGAGTCTCAATCCGCGGGCCAAGCGGAACCAGGAGGGCCGCTATCCCGATATGGAGCGTCAACTGTATCAGTTCGTGCTGCAAGCGCCGGATCTGGGGCGTCTGAACGACTTGGCGTTGTGTGCCAAGGCCAATGAGCTGCTGGGCGGTCAAGAATCCGTGACCAAGTCGTGGGTCTTCCGCTTCAAACAGCGGCACGCCATCACCGCTTTACGTAGCCTCCGCAAGTGTGTGGACGCCTACGAGCCTCGAGACGTCTTCAATCTGGACGAAACAAGCCTTTTCTACCAGATGGAGCCTCATCGGCCCAGTGGGGGGTCATCTACTGCATCAAAAGCATGCGTATCAGTGGGTCTATGCTCCAATATGGATGGCAGCGAGAAGCTCGAGGCAGTGGTGCTGCACAATCAAGAGCCCCGAGATGGGAACCCGCGGTGTATTGACGGTGTGGACGTGTCCCGCCTCCCCGTTCGACTGTATTGCAATGAGCAGCCGTGGATGACGGCGACGGACTTCACCGATTGGCTGGAAGCCTTCAATTCGCTCATGCGTGGACGTCGTGTACTGCTTTTGGTTGGTAATGCGCCGTGTCATGGCGTGGAGAGGGAGCTCTCCAACGTGCGGGTGTATTTGCTGCCACCGAACAGTCCAGCGCAGCTCCAACCGATGCGAGCTGGGATCACTCAGCACTTTAAAATGCACTTTAAAACCCTAAGTGTGCAGTGGATGCTGGATCAGAAGCGCGCTGCTGCCGCGAATTCAAAGGCCATGACCGTCAAGAAGATGAGTCTGCTCACTGCCATCCAGCATATCGTACAAGCCTGGCAGTATGTGGCACCGCAAACGGTTCGTAGCTGCTGGGCATTTACCGGAATCATCTCGGGCGATAAGGTGGCGCTGTTGCAACAGCAGAACGAACCGAATCGACCTGTAGATACATCGATATTGAACCGACTCATCCCTCAGCTGGAGCTACATGAGCCGATGACCAGTGTGGAGTACATCGACGTCGAAAATGATGTTGCAGAGTGGGTTCCGGATATCTCGGCCGATGAATTGCAGCCGGCGCCACGATCTCGCCGTGCAAACCAACGACACGATGAGCAAGAAGCGAAAGAAGAAAAAGAGAGCGAGCGAGAGGAAAGCAAGCCGTTGAGCCATGGCGAAGCGCTGACCGCCGCCATCCAGCTGTCAACGTACGCGTTTACTCAGGGGATTGACGCTCCAGGTCTCCAGCAATTGATCGAAAGTGCCCGCGAACGTTGCCGTGAACGCTCGCTCGCATAAGAATGGGAGAATTAATATCTGCCACGGCGATACAGCGACAAATCAACTCAAGCAATGTGGATAATGCGGCCACTGGCCGGATGCGAAGGTTAGTCGTGAAGAGTGAGGCTATGTGTTGACTGTTTCGGCTCGATTCTCGCCGGTTGGCCAGGTTACGGCAGCAACTAGGTCTTCCTCTGCTCTCGGAGCCCTTTGTCGGACGACATGGACAACACCCTCTCTACCCACTTGTTCATGGCGGCAGCGACCTGTTCCGCGCGGGTCTTCTGGATGTTGTGACCTCCGTCGACGAACGCAAGGCATACGTCAGCCTGGCCCAAGCGCGCGAGCTCCGTGGAGATTTCCTCCTGTACGTACTCGTCGTTCTGTGCCCACGCCATCAACATTGGCATCCGGAGGCTCCGGAGAGCGGCGACCTGCTGGCGGATCACAGCGAAATCCGTGGTGCCTGCCCGGACGACCGCCGCAACGAAAGGCTCTGGCGGCGAGTCCCGGGGGAAACGCAGCAACTTGGTGTAAATTGCCTTGACGAGGTGTGGCGTGACCCCGGCGAGCAGTGTGTTTCGTGAGCCGAGCATCCTGATCACCAGCGCATTCGCTCGCGGTCGCATGACGTGGTGCGGACTGCAGCCGACGGGCGCCAATAGCGCTAGTCCTCGAAAATTGACCGCGTTTGTAGCAGTCCCTTGCGTTTCGGCTGCATTCAAGGCCGCTATGTTGATGGCCGTATGCGCTCCGAAGGAGTGGCCGACGAGGAACACGTTGTTGCTGGCTTCCTGGTCGCCACAGAGCTGTCGCACGGCGTCCAACACCAATTCAGCGGTCGGGAGCGCACTGATATCCTCGAGAAAGCGGGTTTTGACCACAGTGGAGCCCTCGTAGCCCGGCAAATTGAGCCCGAGAATCCGCACTCCAGGTTGTCGCACGAGCGGGATGAGGTAACGAAAATCCTGGTAGCTCCCGGGCGCGCCATGCAAGAACACCAGCGTCACCGGTTCTTCGAGAGTTGGAGGCGTGAGCTGAGGCTTGATATCGATATACTCGATTGTGGAACGCCCTTGTATCTGGAGATACTGGGCCGGAGGGAGTGGGGGCGGCGGAGCGTGACGTTCACGCGGAATCAGCTTCTTTCGGGCTGGGAGGAAGCTCAACACAGAATAGAGCTGACGGCGGGCAGCAAGTGGAGCACAGAGTGCATTTCCCGAGCGGTGAAGAGCTCGCCACATCGTGCCACTTCCTTAGATTTGATCACCAGTGTCGAGTCAATTGATACAAGGCTGGACCTTCGGCAGCGGAGAAAGGAGGTGGAGTCTGAGTGCTTGGTTCGCGTGTGGCAAGAGTAGTTGTGAGCCAACTCTGAGGAGGCAAACTAGTCCCGGAGCCCAGTGGAATGGTGCACTCCTGTCTAAGTACTCGTCAAGAAATGTTGCTTATTATAACGTGTGAAATGTCGTCACTCCACTCACGCGAGCGTTGATTGCAGCTTGTGGAAAAGCTTCTGACAGCTCTGACGTCATGTTGGGTGTATACGCAGCCAGGCCCCTCACGCAAGCCTTGTTCGCACCCGGAAGAAGCGAACTCGTAGGGGTCAACCCGCGTGGAAATGACAAGAAACTAAAATGTGGCTTCTCCATGTATTTAATTATTGCTCATGAATATTATGCATCCGGCGACTACAAGGATATGAATAATGCCGTGCCATTGGATGGTCAGATATCCAACGTCCGCAGACATTTACGGCAGCCAGTGGGTTGCCATCATCTCCTTGGCTTCTTCGCCTGCTACAACGCGTTCAATCCACTCCTTCATGGCCGTCGCGACCTGCTCAGCTCGAGTCTTTTGGATGTTGTGACCTCCACCAGCAAACGCGATGCGTGGACCAGCATGGCACAACCTCCCGAGCTCTTCCGGGACCTCGATCTGAATATGCTCGTCGCGTTGGGACCACGCGAGGAGTGTCGGTATCTGGAGGCTTCCGAGGGCGGCGACCTGCTCGCGAATCAAGGCAAAGTCCGTCGTGCCTGCGCGTATCACAGCCCCAACGAATGGACCTGGCGACGAATTACTGGGGAAGCCCACGAACTTGGTGTATATCAACTTGACGAGGTGTGTGGCCACGCTCACGACCAATGGGTTCCCGGACCTCAGTAGGTTAACCAGCAATGCGATCGGTCCCAGCTTGAGAGTGCGATGAGGGACACATCCCGCAGGTGCCAATAGCGCAATTCCCCGGAAGTTGATGGCGTTGCTCACCTTCTCTGAGGCATTTAACGCCGCCATATTGATGACTGTATGAGCGCCGAAGGAGTGGCCGACGAGGAACACGTTGCCGTTGCTCTCGTGTCCGCCACAGAGCTCTCGAACAGCATCCAACGTCAATTCCGCAGTCGGTAGCGCACTGATACTCTCGAGGTAGTGGGTTTTGGCTACCGTGGAGTCTCCATTACCAGGAAGGTTGATGGCGATAATGCGGAACTGTGGGTGCTTCGCCAGAAGAGGAAGGAGGTATCGGAAGTCTCGGTAGCTGCCGGGCGCGCCATGGATCAACACGAGCGTCGCAGACTCTTCGTCCTTCGTCTGGACACTTGGCGTGATCTCAACATACTCGAAAGTACAGTGCTCGTGAATTTTGAGGTATTGAGGCGCGGGTAGTGGCGGCGGAGGAGCACGATACGGCCGTGGAGCCAACGCCTTCTTGCTCGACAGGAAACGTGGGACGGAGCTGAGCACGGAATAGCACTGGCGACTAGTGGAGGAGAAGCAGGCAGCGGTCGATGAGAGGAGATGAACACCCGAGCCGCGCAGATAGACCCAGCACGCGGCCATCGTGGAGTCTCCTTCGTTGTCCCCTGAAACTTGGCTGGCCGCCGCGCAAATTGACTTGTGATAGCTTCCCTCGTTGCTCTTGGCCCTGGCATGACGTCACCTTGAACCACACGACGGCTCTCCGAGATCCCACTCTCCTGCCCTGCCCTTCGAGTCTCGAGACCCTGGACATAGCAATTGTTGCTTGGCAATTTGGAGAGCACGTGGCAGGCAGAAGGCGATCTCAACTGGTTCGTTCGATGGTTGTCGTAATCGCTCGATGTGATTGTTACGAGCTTCCAGGGAGCCCTCTCTGAACGACGCGCTCTCTAACTTCCAACAAGGATGAGCCGCACCAAATTGACCGTCCAACGCTTGATTGTCGGCCTTTTGCTTCAAAAGGTTTCATTTACTCTGAACAAGCCTACCAACCAGCCACGATGTCGCCTTCTATGGCAATAAATGCGTGGGCTGCTCTTCTTCGTTCTCATCTGCTACGATGCGTTCTATCCACTCCGCCATAGCCACTGCTAGCTGCTCCGTACGGGTCTTCTGGATGTTGTGGCCACCGCCTGCAAACGCAATTCGTGGCCCAGCGTGACACAGTTTCGCGAGCTCTTCCGGGATCTCGGCTTCCATGTACTCGTCGTTCTGCGACCACGCAATAAACGTCGGCGTTCGAAGCCGTCGGAGCTCGTCCACCTGCTCCCGTACGACACTAAAGTCCGTGGTGCCGGCGCGTACGAGGCCCGCAAGGTAGTGAAGTGGCGGCTGGCCATTAGGGAACTGGAGTAGCTTAGTGTAGATCGCCTTGATCAGATATGGCGTCATGCTAGTGATCACCGGATTGCCTGAACGTAGCAGCTGCACCACAAACGCACTTTCACGCGGTCGTAGTATACGGTGTGGTCGACAGCCTGCAGGTGCCAACAGCGCCAATCCTCGAAAGCTGATGGCGTTGTTCGCTCGATCTGCTGCATTCAAAGCCGCCATGTTGATCGCAGTATGTGCACCAAAGGAGTGGCCGACGAGGAGCACGCTACTGCTGCCTTCCTGGCCACCACAGAGCTGTCGTACGGCATCCAAAGTCAATTGAGCCGTCGGTAGTGCACTGATATCCTCCAGGCAATGAGCTGCGGCCACCGTCGAGCCGCCGTAGCCCGGCAAAGTCACGCCGATGATGCGCATGTGCGGCTGCTGTGCCAGCACCGGGATCAAATGCCGGAAGTCCTGGTAGCTACCAGGTGCACCATGGACCAGAACAAGTGTCACGGGGGTCTCGTGGCCACGCCAGGCGTCCTCGAGCGGCTGTACATCGACGTATTCCAGCCTGCAGCGGCCTTGGACGTCGAGATATCTGGGCGATGGAAGAGGCGGCGGCGGCGCACGCGTTTCCCGGGGACCCGCCGGCTCCACATGAGGCAGGAAACTCCACGGGGAGTAGGACTCTCTGGCGGCGGCGGAAGAGACCAGTCGCGAGCGATGAGCAAGCAGCAGCGGCCAGCGCCGCGTGCACGCGACGCCAAGAGCTGCTCGCCGCATTAAGTTCGGAAGCGGATGTGCCTGCTGAAGTTCGCACGTTTACACGCCGAAAAACAAAGCGAACCTGGCGTGAAGTGCAACTTAAGCCGTGGTTTTACAACTTTCTGTCCACTTTAGCAAAAAGAGCGCGCAACTGGCGCAACGTTTCTGAAGCAAAGGCGCGTTTTGTTGACGCATACCCTTTCACTGTCCGATGGAATCTGTCGCATAACACGAGTTTCTGGGCAAGCTGCAACCATCCAGATGAGAATGGGACGGTTTAAAAGGAACATCGAGGAATATTGCGTTGCGAACGTCACATCTGAGCAAAGCAACGACACTGCGTCATTGACGCAGCCATTTCTTGACGGAGCTCATTGGCCATTCAGGAATTGGCGGCCAACAAAGGAGCACCACAGCCAGAGCTCCCCTTCTCCCATTTAACAAAGCTTTATGAAGGCGGCAAGCGCGTTCTCTCGTTGCGCAGTCGGCGCGTCTCGGCGCCAGCTCCTTGCGAGCGTCAGCAGCGCACCGTCGATGCCTCTGTTGGTCCAGCAACAGCCGCGATCGATTGTTGCAGCTTCCCCATCCCATTCACTCTTCTCGACAGTCGCGAATGCCGCCAAGCGACGTTATCCACCTCCACCGCCGCTCCCGAAGCCGTCCTTCATCGATGTGGACGGCAAGTGCACGATCGAGTACGTCGACGCAAAGCCCAAGAATCTCACGGCGGCCACCCCCACGCTGGTGCTTATCCATGGAGCTCCAGGCACGTACCGTGACTTCCGGTATCTGATCCCGCTGCTTCAAGATCAGGGCGTGCGGGTGCTCGGCGTCAACTTGCCAGGCTTCGGAGGGTCGGAAGTGCTGGACACAGACAACTACTACGACCACATCAGCGCGTTTCCCTCCGTCCAACTCACGTACAATGCGCTGCAGGGCGTGCTGAAGGACAGCGAGAACGTGTTTGTGCTGGGTCACTCGTTCGGGGGACATGCTGCTGTGCACTTCACGGGGATCAACGCGGACGAGCAAAAGATCAACGTGAAAGGCTTGGCACTGCTTGCGGCGGCTGGCCATCGACCACATCGCGCGTTGTTGCCGCGTGCGAACGGGTTCATCTGGAAGATGCTGCGTTCGGACGTGCCTTTGGTGGAGAAATTAGCCAAGTGGCTCGTCACGCAAGTGTACACCAGACTACTGAAGTTCCCATCCAACGGATCCCATGACTATTTCACGGCGGGTATCGTGCGCTGCGTCACCGCGGATTTCCCGCTCTTCGCGACGCAAATACAGAAGAACAGCACGCTGCCGTCGTTCGTGGCCTGGGCCAAGGACGACGCCTTCATCGAGGAGGAGATCTTCCTTGATGTGAGTGCCGTGTGCCATCCGGGTCCACGTCTGGCGTTCGAGAAGGGGGGACACAACATCCAGAAGACCAAGGCGCAGTTCCTGGCCGATGAAATGACCCAGTGGATGACCAACGTCATTGATGAGACAGAGCCGCCCGAAGAGTACTCCACGGAAGTGCATGTCTATCCGTAAGAGGGCCTGCTTTCCGGTCAGAAGGAAGGCTACAGTGGTGTTGTGCTTCGTTCACTGCTGTTGGTGTGTTGAGTTAATACAGGCCAATCATTTCATAGTCGCACACTGCAACTTGCAGTTGTGTAGCCATTTGAAAATGTGGATTCTGACTCAAAGGCTCCATTTTTTAACTCATCACTTTCTCGCTAATTGGCCAAAAATAGGGCAACACCAGTCAGCGACTGGTGGAAAATAGTGGATAACCCAGAGGGGAGGGGAGCAGGCTTGGCTCGGTTTCTTTGTGAATCTTCATGTCGCCCTTTCACATGAGGTTTTACGCCGCTTCTCCGAGGTTTTATCCGTCCACTCTGTTGGAAAAACCTCGAATCAGCTCGCTTGCACAAGGAAAAACCTGTTCCGCACTCTCTCTTGTCAGTTCCACAGAAAGAAGCTCAACCAGCAGCCAAAGCCGAAGAAGCCAAGACCAAGCCAACGCTCGAGAACCGCAGCCGAAGTCCCGCGCCCTCTCTCTGACCATGACGCTCTCGTCGCCGACGCTCCCGCTGCGCAACAGCAACGGCAGCGACCACCAGTTCCCGCAGTCCGGACCTTCGTCCAAGACGCGGCGCGCGCGCGGCAGCCTGGACTCCACTGCGTCGTCCGTCAGCGGCGGTGGCAGCACCAGCAGCTCCGTGCTGCGCGTGGGCCGCGAGGTGGAGAACATCGGCGCGCGCGTCCCCATGTCCAAGAAGCGCGTGACGTGGCGCTTCGTGCTGGCTGGCTCGGAGCAGGTGCACACGGTGATGTTGGAGCACTCGCGCATCACGGCCAAGAAGCGGCTGCGGCTGGACGGTCGACGGCTGTACAGCTCGGAGCAGTATTGCGGCGGCGGCTGGCACTACGATTTCCAGGTGGGGAAGGAGGCGCAGGTGCCGTTCCGCGTGTCGATCCGCGACGTCAAGACCTCCGTGGTGGACCAGGGCCGTCTGGAAACGGTCTACGAGCTCGTGGCGGATGGCGTCGCCTGGGATCAGCTCTCGGAGCGCTATCTGCCGACGGCGCACCGTCACCACACCGCCTCGGTGTGGAGCAGCGCGCTGTATGCGCGTCGTGTGGACGAGACGAAAGGCGCGTTGCTTTCGGACGGCGATGAACGTCCGCCCGGTACGCTGCTGACGTGGACGTTTGCGTTCGGCGTGAACGGCAGCATCCACAAACTGGAGCTGCGCGATCTGGAGAAGGGCGAGTTCGTCGTGGTGCTGGACTGCCGCGAGTTGAAGCGGGAGAACCACGACGATATTGCCGGTGATGTGTGGGAGTTCGAGTACGATCTCGCGGACCAGCACGAGCTGGATTTGGTCGTGACGCTGGTGGACGAGAGCAAGAAGTACGAGTTCTTCATCGACGGCAGCCCGTGGACCGATATTGGCGAGACGGAGTTTGTGCTGCAGTCTGGGTGGTACCCGGTGTACTCGCGCTCGCGCAACGCTGCGTACTTCCGTCACGAAACCACCGGCGAGACGCAGTGGGAGAAGCCCATCATGTCTCGCAACGGCTCGCTCATTGACCGCCCGTCGGTCCCACACGAACAGGTTTCTCCCGGTTCACTGGATCTGAAGGATCTGTTGCATGGCATGCACGCGGTTACCGTCTCCAACCAAGAGGAACACGAAGTGGAGGCCCGAGAAGAACCCGAAGTCGAGCACGCGCCACCGCTCCTTCAGATGAAACAGCCGCTTCAACCGGTTCAAGAAGTGCAGGAAGCCAACCTTCTGGATTTCTCGGAGATCGCGGTGCACTCGTCTCCCGTGATAAAGCCACAGAGAAGCGGCTACGAAGGATTCGATCCGTTCAACCCAGCGACGCACGTAGGCTTCGTGGCACCAAAGCAGCAACAGGCTCGACAGCAAGCGCAGCCACAGGTGGACTTGCTGCTCTAGAAGCGTCCTCGACGGCATCAAGCAGCGTGAGCACACGTGCAGAGCACCGAGAAGCAGTTCGTTATTTATGTTTCGGAGGGGAGGAAGGTTCATGTTTCTTTCTATTCAGCAGGCAGCCAGGAGAGAAGGTCGGCTGGGCTCTCAAAATGATCGGGTAAGAGGTGGGTGATGCTACCTCGCGTTTCCAGTTAATCAAGGCCATGTCTGCAGCTCTTATGTGCTTTCTTGTGTATCTTGCATGCGGTTGATGGAGTGCTGACTGCCGAGCGATCGTTCTTTGGTTAGTGGAGCAGGTTCTTGATGAGGTCGTTGAGTGGCTCCTGTTCGCGTTTGTCGACGAGGTCGAACTCGGTGACAAAGGCCATGAAGTGCTTGAAGCACGAGTTGAGGTGTGCCTCAGCTCCAATGCTCACGATCTTGTCAAAGTGCGAGTAGTAGACATGGGCGTAGACGCGGAAGAGGCGGCGGAAGATGTTCTTCACCACGGACACGAAGCCGCGGCAGTACGGGACGCCCTCACGCGTGGGGAAGAGCGTCTCGTCGCTGAGCAGCTCCTCGACCCACGTCATGAGCGTATCGATGTACTCTGGCGCGGCTAGTTTCACTGGCGTCTTGAACTCTTTGCCGTCCTTCCACAGGTACTCGAACTTGGGCCCGGCACGCATTTCTGGACACGATTTGCTCGTGCAAAACTCGAGGATCGTGCCGTACACGATGCTGATCTCGTTGAAGAAGTCCACCGCTGCTCCAAGCACCAACTTCCGTAAGAAACATGCAGGCAACGCATTCAGGCGAGCGAACTTACTGTGAACTGCGAGCCATTCGTTGGCATCTTCTCCCTCCGGAAGCGCGACGGCACTCCTCATGTCTCCACTGCTCAAGCCGCAAGGTGGAGTAGCGCATACAGAGTACGAGGGTCAAGACGGTTCCAGACGCCATGGGCATACAGATGGAGCCGACGTACTTGCCCAGCGTGGCCTGCGCCCGCTTGTGCAGGTCGTAGCGCTTGGTGCCCTGACTGTGGCTCTTCTGCGGCCGGAAGGTCTTGTTGCGGTTGAAGAGGTTGTTCATGGCGAATGCAAGCGAAGCGCCGGCAATTGAGTCGATGTGAGGCGGCTCAAATAGCTTTGTGCATGCTTCGAAGGCGGACGCGTTCGCGCACGCGACGTGCTTCGGCCCATGATCATGAAACGACACGACACGTCTCATGCGAACTTAACGGCATATCTCCGATTGCGCCTGCGTACTTACCACAATTTGACGTTGGAAGATGATCCGCACGCTGCGCGAGCTTGTGGCGCCTGAAGACGTGGGGCCGACGCTGCCACATGAGCATGTGCTGCAACGCATAGACGCCGTCTCGGCACCACCTGCGGCAGCGGCAGTGGACACTGCTATCCGTCCCGAAGATCTGCTGGACTATCGCCAGAACCCCTGGGCTCACGGAGGTCGGAATATGGCGCTGCAGAATGAGGACGAGGCCTTCCGCGAGCTGGAGAGACTGCACCTTCTTGCAGATGGAACTGCAATGGGAAATGAACGGAATCCCCTGGTTGTAGACGTGACGCTGCCAGTGGAGGGGCGTAACGCATTCGCGCAGGAGCGTCTGCATCTGGCGGAGCGATTGACAGGATTGCACCTCGTGGCTGTGACGACCTTCGAGAGCGCAAGACTGGATGGGGCGCGTTTCGAGGGCTTGACACCTCACGATCAAAGTGACCGTGTTGCCAAAATCCTGGAAACGGAGCTGGTGTTTGGGATCGGCAGCGACGGCGAAAGCAGCGCAGCAACCGAAGCCAGCGCCCCTACTGCATATCCGGGGGCAATGTACCAGCAGATCAATTCTGCTGATGCGCAGCTCGACAACAAGGAACAGGTCATCGCGAAGGGACTGGCATTGGTACGAAATATGTAGGGTATTGTACCCCGGTCGGTGTGACTGACTGGGTGATTTGATGTGTTTATTTTGCTCGACAGGCTCAAGCGCGAACGCATGCACCGCTTTATCTGTCATTTTCCAGTGAAGAAGCGAGCAATGGAGGGGTTGGGAGTGTTGCAGAGCTTCAGCAGTTGGTTCACAATTGGCTGCGTGCGCTGATGGACGCCGGTGCTGAGAGCAAGAAGCTTATCATTTGCCACGCTGATCGCTGGTGTCAGGGGAGTCTCGACTGCGCCAACTACGACTTCTTGTTGAGTCTGTTCAAGCTCGGAGTGACTGTACTCTTCGATACGATCGGCTTATCGACCGTGAGCGACGTGATGCTAGTCAATTCTGCTATCAAGAACACTATGGGCTCCCAACAGCACGTTCTCGGTGACGAAGAGAGCCAGGAGCCTCCGCCTGACAGCCGTCTCGCCAAATGGGTGGCGAGTTTCGCGATCCAGCACAAGTATCTCCACCAGATTCTGCTGTCCACCAACGTCCACCAACGTATCCAGTATCGTCGCTATGGTGGCGGAGACTACACGTATGTCTTCGAGTACTTTCAACCTCGTCTGCAGCGTCTCGGTATCACTATGGCCCAATGGGACCAACTTGTGCGTGGCAACGCAGTGGACTTGCTGGCCTGGTATGTGCCTCCTGAAGCGCCGCCGATCCCGAAGAACTATTTGCAGTGCACGATCTGCGGCAACTTCTTCGAGCCAATTGAGGGCGAGTACTTCACCAAGTTCGCCTTCATCTACTGCAGCACCAAGTGCTTACGCCGTCACAGCCGCCAGAAGTTTGCCACGCCACCAGCAACCGCATGATCCATGGCAGCGTCAATGGCAGCACCTCGGTGTATCATTCTGACGTCATGCTGGATGAGTAAGCGGTGTCTTGGTGATCCTGTCGCGTCAGCACGCCCAATAGACGAATGACTGTGTCTGCCTTTATCAGTAGCCTCTTGAAAACCTTTCAAAACGGATACCCTGTTAAACCTGCCTTCAACAAGCACATGCTGCACCTCGATGCGCGCAATCGAAACTCTGAGGTTTTTTCATGACGCGCGTGCCTCGTTTTGATGGATGAAGGAGTGATGGTCACCCGCATCCGGCGCAAAGTGCGGACGCCATTCACTCGCCGATTCGCCTTCTTCCGCCTTCATCCAACGTCAACGTCGAGATCGGAACGAAGATGCCGCACGCCATGCTGACCCGGTGTCTACGCCGCGCCTCCGTCACCGCCGCCGCTATGAGAAGACCCGCGAGCTCTATGGGCGGCCGTGCGAACTACCACATCGGGATTCGGGAGACCCAGCTCGGCCCAGAGGCGCTGGCGAAGCAGAAGACCAATCTCCGCACGCAAGGCGCGCAAGCTTTGAGCCTGGACACGCCGGTGTTCCAAGTGTTCGGCAGCAACACGGACATCGGCAAGACCATCGTGTCGGCCGGTATCTGCCGTAGCGCGGCGACCACGGCTGCAGGCAACGGCGGCCGCGTGGAGTACATCAAGCCGCTGCAGACGGGCACCGATGACGACCTGCCCGGCTCATTTCCGGGTGATGCGTCGTTTGTGGAGAAGCATGCGGTGGGAGGAGATGGGAAGCAGGCCCCGCTCGAGTGCTCCACACTTTTTTCCTGGAAGAACCCGGTCTCGCCGCACTTGGCGGCGCAGATGGAAGGCCACACCATCACGGACGAAGCGCTGGTGGAGTTGCTGTCGGACAAGTTGAAGGCGATCAACGGAGTCAACGCCACCAACGCTGCGAACAGCTTGGTGTTGGTGGAAACGGCCGGCGGCGTGTGTAGCCCCTCTGCGTCCATGCGGTTCCAGGTTGATGTGTACCGCGGGCTTCGCCTGCCAGTGGTGCTAGTTGGCGATGGCAAGCTGGGCGGTATTTCGACGACCATGTCTGCGCTCGAGACTCTTCTCATTCGCGGTTACGACGTTGCTGCGATCTGCTTGATCGAGCAAGACGGCTTGGGGAACGCTGAAGCGCTCGAACCTCGAACCAGCGAGCTCGGGATCCCGATCTTCACCATGAGCGCGATTCCCCCGATGCCCGAGCCGCTGGACCAGTGGTTCCTCGACCATGATGAGGCGTTTGCTAACGTGAACACGGCGCTCAAGTCGTTCCACGAGACACGTCTGCAAAGCTTCAAGCACATGCAAAACCGCGCAGAGCAAGTGTTCTGGTGGCCGTTTACGCAGCACAAGAAGGCCGGTGGACTGTCTATGATCGACTCTGCCCATGGAGACGAGTTTTCTGTGTACCGTCCTGATAGTAACACTGTCGAGCCCATGTTTGATGCGTGCGCAAGTTGGTGGACGCAGGGGATTGGCCACGGCAACGCGAAGATGGGAACGGCGTTGGCGTATGCAGCTGGTCGTTATGGCCACGTCATGTTCCCCGAGAATGCGCACGAGCCTGCCTTGCAGCTCAGTGAGAGAATGCTCGAAACGGTGGGCAAAGGCTGGGCCTCGCGCGTGTACTTCTCGGATGACGGCTCCACGGCTGTTGAGGTCGCGCTGAAGATGGCGTTCCGCAAGTTTGTACAGGACCACGACATGGATTACAGTGCGTTCACGTCGGACGCCTCGTCACCGACCAAGATGGTGACGCTCGCGCAAGCCAACTGCTACCACGGAGACACGTTGGGTGTGATGAACGTCGCGGAAAAGAGCATGTTTAACGAGAAGCAGCACCCGTGGTACCGTCCAGAAGCCATCTTCTTGAAAGTGCCGTCGATCGCGCTGCGTGACGGCGAGTATGTGATCACTATCGACCCCGAAATCGCCGGTGAAGACAGTCACGAGGAGAAGTTGGCCGACCTCAACGCCGCGTTCGATGCTTCGCGTGATGGCAGTGCGTTAGCGGATGTGTACCGCAAGCATGTGGCGAAGATGATCGATGATACCGAGGCTATGGAAGGCAACGTCCGCGTGGGTGCTGCACTCATTGAACCTGTGCTGATTGGCTCGGGTGGAATGATTCTAGTGGACCCGTTGTACCAGCGCGTGGTGGTGCAAGAGTGTCGCGCTCGGAAGATCCCGATCATCTACGACGAGGTGTTCTCTGGCTGGTGGCGTCTGGGAGTCGAGTCGGCGCGCGATCTGCTTGGTGTCAACCCGGATATCGCCTGTTACGCCAAACTACTGACGGGTGGTGTGGTGCCGATGGCTGCCACGCTTGCGTCGGAAGAGGTGTTCGACACCTTTTACGCAGATTCCAAGGGCGACGCTCTTTTGCACGGCCACTCCTTCACGGCATACCCCATGGGCTGTGCTGCTGGCGTGACGGCACTCGACATGTACCAGATCTTCAACGACGCGAGCGAAGCAAGCAAAGACGCTACCCGTGCCTACTGGGATGTTGAGGCGCTTACGGAGCTGTCTGCGCGGCCGTATATTGCACGCACGTTTGCGATCGGCACCGTGGCGTGCGTGGAATTGGCGTCGGCGGACGCGGGCTACGGCTCCACTGAAGCCGCGGGGCTGATTCAGGCGCTGCGCAAGAACGGTGTGTACGCTCGCTCGCTGGGCAATGTGTTGTACCTCATGTGCTCGCCTCTCACGACGCAGGAAGACTGCAGCAAGTACCTTGCAACTCTCACTAGCCAGATCGAGATTCTGCAAGCCAAGAAGTAAGCGACGCCATGCCGGGGCCACTCCGCTGACACCTGGAAGGTATGAATAGATGCACTCCTGTATTAGCGCATTAGCGCCAACGCCATTGATGCTTCTCATAAAGATGCTGCCAACGTCATTGACTTGTCAGCCATTGTGTTGGCACCAAGAGACCAGGAAGCGTGTGTCCATCACGATATGGTGCACCCGGGGGCGCCGTCTGCACTTCCAGCCGCGGGACCAGCCGCGTCCAGCCGCTTCTTGTCGATGAGCACGCGCAGCTCCTCCATCGAATCGTCAAACTTCTTGATGAATTGCTTTCGGTCGGGCAGCGCTCTCATCTCACGGTCGTGGATGAGCTTGTTGCGCAGCGTGGCGATGTACCGAATCGAGCGCATGGTGGGCACGGGCAGCGCACTTTCCACGGACGAGACCTTCTCGTGCAGCCCGCCTCCGAAGGCGCCGAACTCCTTCTCCAGCACGTACTCCAGCTCCTTGGATGTCTCGATGGCCAGCTGGTAGTCGTTCTCCGAGTATACGAAGCCTTTGCCGGACAGCGCGTTGCCCATCTTGCCGTCGTCTCAGGTGGCGGCTTTCCGCGTCTTCTCCAATTCTGCCGCATGCTGATTATTCCCCACCCTTCACGAGTGTGGACCACCCCAACAGAATCAGAACCAGCAGGGGACTCAGAAGTAACGGACGTGATTGAAGCTGAGCTCGCTGTTCGGCATCTCGAAGGTTCGTGCTGTTATTATCGCTTCTTCATTTGGGCATCGTGGACACCTTGCAGGGAATATTAACGTCTTGCTTACAGGTCTCGCTCCCTGACATTTGAAGGCTACCATTTCATAGTGTGGCGACGATGCTTGCCTTTGATTCAGTGACTGTAGCGCTTGGATACGTTGTTGACGGACGCGGAGCGCACATGCGTGGCCTTCTGGGCGCGTCGTGCACGCAGAACGAGCTGCTCGCGCTCGCCCGAGTATTCATGTTCAAAGCTGGCAATGAAGCCCAGCAGTTCGTCCAGCGGTAGACTGTCTTCCTCTTCGAAGTAGTTCAAGAACTGCTTTTTCTGGAAAGAAGCACCAGCAAAAAAAAAAGAGCAAGACCAGTCAGAACGCAAACAGCGATACCAAGCAATCGCTCCCGACTCGCTAACAGTACGTACGGCTCGGTCCAGCTGGTTGACGAGCTCCTGAACCCCATTGAGTTCTTGCTCCACCTCCATGGCGTAGAGTCTCATGATGTCCCGTGACTGTGCCAGGCTCTCGCGCAGCTTCTCATCCTCGGTCTGGTACACCATTGCCTTCTGTGTTTCGTTGACCAGCATATGGAGTCCGGTCTCGAGCGCCTCCTGCTCGGCCTGAAGACTCTGCGCCGACAGTTTGCTGCACTTGGAGACGAGATTCAACTGCTCACCAAAGTGCGCAAGATGGGGCTCGTCTCGCTGCATAAAGCACAGAACATTCAACGGTGAGATGGCAACCTCGAAGGCTGAAAGAATTGCGCTGGATGATTGAAGACGCACCTCAATGGACTGGACGACATACTGCAGGAAGGAGATCCGTCCGTCGTAGGCTTTGGTGAAGGAGAGCTTGGCCAACGAGCTGATGGAGATGCTTTTCACACACTTGGTGTACTCCACACCCTCGCCGAAGTTCAGCAAGTTGCCAAGATGGAAGATGTATTCCAGCACGCAGGCAAAGCTCTCGCTCGCACAGATTTGCTGCACGCCACGCGTCAACAGCTCCAAGTTCTTACTGGAAGAAATCCGAACATCGTCACAGCCATCAGAACACAGACAAGCAACCACAATGCGCCCCAGTGACGGATGAAACGCACCGAAGTTCGTCGACACGCGCGCGGAAATCCATCTTGAACTGCAGACAGCGCAGCTTTTGGGGTACTCGCGGGATCTTCCGAGCCACCATCAGAAACCTTTCGGCCTACGGAGAACACAAAGAGAGCACGGGGTGATATGGAGGACTCGTCAGATCACATACACAGACCACCAACGTAGCGAAAGTGCAGCGACATCGACTCACCGTGGCCAGACTGGACACGTCGCCGTCAAACTGGTCGATGGCCTCCTGCTCCGCGCTGTCAGGCCACATGTCGATGAGCGCTTGAAGCGCTGGGCTCGACAACACGGGGCAATCCAGCGTCAGGATCTCGCGTGTGAGCTCCGGGAATGTGCGCTTTACACGCGCCAGCACGATCGCGATGTTCTGCGACTTCTTGAGATTCAGCAGCGTTACGTACACCTTCCGTCGAAGGAACGCATTCCCGGGGAGCTCTACCGACGCCTCCTCCTCTTCTACTTCCTCCGGATCCGGCTCACCCTCCATCTCGTCTTCCTCTTCGTCGGAGAAAGTTGGGTTCGAATCCTCAGGCTCACGATCACCACAGCCAGCAAAGGACGCCAAGGCAGTTGAATCCGCCACCGGCTTCGTGGACCTGCGCTTGGCCTTACTACTTGCAGTGCTACGATGCCGCCGACCAGTTTTGGCCTTGGTGATGACCTTGACGAAGAGCTTCTCCATCCAGCGTCGGCTTTCGGTGGAGATACATACGCGGTCCTGCTGTGCCTTGGCGTGGATGCGACTCCAAAGCGAGTCCCGCCGTTGCGCTGACACAATGGCGCCGGTATACGGCGTGGTAGTCCAGTGCAGCTTCTTCCGCATACTGGAGTTCATCTTCCGCAACGCCAGCGTCGCAAAGCTACCGCCACTACCAGGAGCCACGGCGGAGCGCATCGCCAACGCGTCAGGTGTCGATGGCGCCGTCGATACCGACGAACAAACGCTGGAGCGTCGGGATCGAGTCGGCAGCCCCGCGGGTACTGCATTCACGCTACTGCTCTTGCTCTTGCTCTCGACCTCTTTGACTAGCGAAGACGCACTGGCACAGTCAAGTTCGGCTGAATTGACGCCTTCCTTCCGAGCTTTAGCCTCGACGATATGACGCGGCACGCCGACTTTGAGCATTCGTTGGAAGGTTTCGACCTTCTGTGTGTGTTCGGAGACCGGAATCGCTGTCGCTGGGATCGCAATGGGCGCCGGTAGTGTCTTCGTCGATGGCGTCGATGGCGTCGATGGCGAAGTGGACTCTGCTGCTGCGAGGAGCTCGTCCAAAATGGCTGGGTCTTTGCTTTCGGTCCGCATCTTATGATCCACGACGACCCGCGGCAGTCTCACCTTGATCATCTGCAGATACGCGGCGTACTCGATACGAAGCACCTTCAATCTCACCGCCGCTCGCTCTTCTTCGGCTGAAACAACTGGAGGCGCGGGGGTAGCTGGCAATACTTCGTCCTCTTTGTCGATCGTGTCATTGGATAGCGGCACGATCTTCTGCTCAGCCGTCTCGGACATGACGTGGACCGGCGCACTTTGCTGGCAGCATGGGGGTACTTCGCGCTGGTTACACGCGTGGTTGTGGAAAGTCACGCGGCTCCACCGCACGTACGCGACCAGCACGAAGCTCAGTAAGAGGTGGACGATGAGCCAATAGCCCTCCGGCGTAGCTGAGGGGCAGGCGGCGCAGCTACCGCGAGTGGCGACGTCGGCGCGAAGGAAATTCTCGGTGGAGACGCCGCTGGCGTAGACTGGACAGCTACTGCGGTTCCCCATCGTGCCAAAGGACGGGAGGAGCTCGGATAGCTCTCAGTCTGCGGTTAAGCGCGACTCGGGTAATGTGGGCGTCCGCCCGCCAACGTGAGGGATTTGCCGTGCCCCGTCCGTTGCTGCGACACCAAACGAAGGGGGACCTGGGCGGCCAGGAAGGTTCCAGGCACTCGACGAAGCCAGGAAACCCCCCATCGACGACGATAACGCGGCATGAAGCGAGAAGAGGCAGACCAGGCGGCAGAGAGAAGGAAGACCCGCCACTTAGCGGCCAAGAGAGAGGGGTCGACGAGCAAACAGGCGCCGGAGCTCCGTGATCATTCAGCTGGAGTCCAGGCCCAGGCTGGATGTGTGAGCCAATCCGTAATGCGTTCCGCGGATTTTCCGCCACTTTGTTCCCGCATTTGGTCCCGCGCTCTCAGCTGCGCGGCGAACTCATACGGCGTTTGGCTGGGCGGAACGTTAGTCTGGGTTCGGGCTCTGATCCAGATTACTTTGTGCGTTGTATCGTGGCCGTCAGATTCGGAGGATGAAGAAGCAGTGATAAACTGGTTTACCGGTATGGTGTGGCCACTTTGCACCGCTTGATTCAGACCACAAGGAGAAACGGCTGGAAGCACCGAAAGATACTTTTCGAAACTCCGAGAAGAAAAGTGTATCTATTTGATCCGGATACCGTAGGTTCTAGCGGTTACCGAGTACGTTGGAATAACTAGACAAGCTGATGCTGGCAGAAACAGTCAACGTTGCGCATGGAGACGGCTGCGGCGCTTGGGCTAAGATGCAGATGCAGCAGCACACCCCACGGCTCTTCGAAGAAGCGTATCGTACCTGTCTGACGAAATCTGGCGCCCGGCTGCTTAACGCCATGTTTGCGACACTCGCGGCTTCAACACTCGAACCGAAAAAGAGGAGCTGATCTGCACCAGCACACTCCGGTGCTTTCGATAAGAGCCCCGCTATATGCAGCCCCGATGGCTACGTGTATTAAGCTTCGCCTCGAGTGGACGGCATCCGTGAGTGGAAACCTCTTTCACAATCGCCTGCAAGGAGATCCAGTGTATGAGAGAGATCCAATTGAAACATGTAGCTCGCTTACAGAAGGCTGGTTTACTCACTCGAAACGTGGCAACATTCTAACAGCAAAGACGCGGACAAAGTTGCGAGGCTTTCCGTGCTTTGATGTGCGTCAGAGTGGCGTGCCGCCACGTTGCTTTGATTCGTCTACCGGTGCGAATCACCATCCAACACACTGCATGAAGGGACAGCCGAAGTTCGGCAGTGAGAGGCGCAATACAGCGCAGGAAGTTCATGCTCGGTCCACGGGACGCGCATGACAAGGACCCTCGATGCCCTGGGGGGTCTTTAGAGAAGAATCGCTGGGCATTAATTTGTGCGCATTTAGTATGGTGTGTATACTGGTATACAGATCGTATCCGGCGTTCGTCCAGCTGGTCGTTGCGTCCGCTTCCCCGGGTGGATCCGCTCTCCGCGTCCCTTCTTTCCTCCGTCCCCACCTCATCCACTCTTGGCTCCACTATCGAGCGGACGGGAACACAACGTGGAGGGGACGGGATCCCTCACCCCATCGCTTCAACAAGTTGCACCTGCTTTAACACATCGCCATCGCTGCTGCCAAATTCCAAACTCCGATGCATTTCCTCTCGCAAACAGACAGAACAGCCAAGCAGCGCAAACGTTGGAAATTTAGACAAACACTGGGCCGGGCACTCCCTCAAGTCTCAAGTTGACACTCCACCTCTGTCTGGCGCGCCACTCTCTGCGTGTTGAACAATGGAAATCAGGATGCGGACGTCGTCATCGTCCCTGGCTTTTATCGAAGGAGATTCGATTCGCTCCCTGTCCGAAGGAACCTCTCAGACTGAATGCTTCTCCGCTGTATCCACACGCTCCCCCGCAATCCATTTCGCCAGCCTTATTACCTAACGTTGGTACTAATGATTCTCTTTGCTGGATGCCGCCGCGCCTGAAGTGGCGGATCAAACTCTTGCTGTCCGAGAACTCGCGCAGACTCCAGCGTATCGACATAGAGAGGGACGCCGTATTTCCATCGGGATTGTGGCGCGAGTCCCCGCGTCGGGTTGACGGAGCGCTTGGGTGCATTCACGGCATCTTGCGGCAGTTTTCCTTCGATGGACAGACCGTTCCCGGCTCGCTGCCCAAACACGTTCTCGCGGTCTCCATCGCATCACGTCGAGAACGCGTGCGCTGCTGTCAAACGCTGTCTTTTCCAAAGCCCAGCGCCCTATACAAAGATACGGAGAGCACGCGAAGCAAGCGACAAAAAGCAAACACCGCACATAAAACACCAGCGCGCAGCGGGCCAAAGCACCACTTTCTGTCATTTGCGAGCAGATCCGCCTTTCCGCCTTGCTTGTCAACAAAGCAACACAAACAGCTCGTTAGAAATGCTCGCCGGCGTTAGAAATTCAGCCGGTCCATGACCCATGCGCAGCCCACTTCCGCCCATCCCCGTATACAGTTCTACAGGTCATGCAGTACCCGCACCGTATCCCAACTCTATCGCAACTCTTGCAATACCAAATCTACCAGGTTATCATATCTTACACTGCGCAGTTTGTTCCGCACTCGTTAGAAATAGAAACGGAGTCAGTCTGAAAGGGGGAGCGGGCTGTGTCTGTCTTGGTCGTTCATTCGGAAAGAAGCAGCGCGCGCGCACTCAGCTCTCGGCCCCTCGGCTCTCGGTCTCTCTCTCTCTCTCTCGCTCTCTCTCTCTCTCGCTCTCTCGCTCTCTCGCTCGCTCGCTCTCTTGCAGAAGCCCCGCCCAGCACCATGAAGGACCTGCTGATGGTGGACGCGGTGGACGAGCAGCACGTGGTGGACGAGCTGGTGACGCGCTACCGCCAGGGCTACGTGTACACGTTCCTGGGGCCCGTGCTGATCGCCATGAACCCGTACAAGCTGCTGCGCCAGCCGAACGGCGACTCCATCTACGCGCGCAACATGATCGACGCGTTCTCGGGCAAGGAGCTGCATCTGTGCGACCCTCACCCCTTCGCGCTGGCCGAGAACGCCTACACGAGTCTCATGCGCTTCGGGCTGGACCAGAGCCTGCTCATCACGGGCGAATCCGGCAGTGGCAAGACCGAGACGTCCAAGCACGTAATGCGCTATCTGACCACGATCAGCACGCGCTCTCGAGCCAAGAGCGCGGTCATCGCGAACCGCCGCATGTCCGTGGCGCAGCGGAAGGAGGCGGACGACATGACGAGCCACGTGACGGACGTGCTTTGGGGCAGCAACCCCGTGCTGGAAGCCTTCGGCAACGCGCAGACCATCCGCAACAACAACAGCAGTCGCTTCGGCAAGTACATTGTGCTGCAGATGAACCGCTTGGGTCAAGTGATCGGCGGCTACATCGACAACTACCTGCTGGAACGCAGTCGCGTGATCCGCCAAGCCGAAGGTGAGCGCAACTTCCATGCTTTCTACCAGATGATGTCGGGCGCCACTGCGGCGGAGCGCGAGGCCTGGCAGCTGCCGGAAAGCGCCGAGGAATTCGACGTGCTGAGCAACGAAGACGCCAAGATTGAGGGCGTGGACGACGCTGAAAACTACGTGAATGTGCGTCAGAACATGACGGCGGTGGGCATTTCGGACGACGAGCAGCGCCAGATCTTCCAGCAACTGGCGGCCATTCTGTGGCTCGGCAACGTGGCGTTCAAGGAGACGACGGACGAGGCGCACAACCCGCGCGCCGCCATCGAAACCCCCGAGGCACGGGAGGCGCTGGCCAAGGCCGCGAGTCTGCTGGGCGTGGAGGCGGAGAAGCTCGAGGCGCTGCTGACGTTCCGCATCGTGAACATCTACCGGGAGGACCAGAAGGTGCTGTTCGACGCGCGCCAGGCCAAGAAGGTCTCGGACTCGATCAT
>MBAC02008219.1:0-28142 GCA_001712635.2 Nothophytophthora sp. Chile5
ACATAGCGATTCTCTGTGCGGTGCAAGTGCAAGTGGTGGCCGCTAACAGACAACGCCCGTACGACCACGGCCACCGTTCCGTCGACCTCCACACTCAAATTGACAGAAGTTGTAACGCAAGAAGAAGCAGCGAGGCGGCGCGGCGCGGCGCGGCGGCGGGGAGGTGAGGCCCTTTCTATTCTTACCAGCGGGGTACACCTTCCTCACGATTAGGGCTATATAGGGCGGTTCGAGTGCTTTTGAGGTTCCGGCACGACTGAGAAAGAAGAGAATGGGGACAATGAACAACAACAACAGGGTATTCATTTGGGACATCGTTCTGGGGCCTAAACTATAACGCCGTGCGTTGCGGGCGGCACATGGTTGGTTTTAGCTGTTGGATGTCTGGCTCTTCAGAAAATTACCCGTTATTTGGCGAGCCCTGTTATATTTGGTGCGATTACATATCTATTTAATCAGGTTTCTGTTCGCCGACTCACTGTGATTGTTTGGTGATCAATGCTGAGACTTGGCCATAGCGGAGTGATCCATCGATGCTAACGGTGGTAGAAGCCGATGCATGCAACACGAGTCCTTCCTTCCAAGTGTCTGTCTCGGCGCCAGCATACCACGACGGAAATTACATTTCGGCAGACGCACCACAAGTTCACAACTGACCTTATACACTACAAATCTGCGATAGAATTTAAAAAGTATCGCGCGCGAATGGTAGAATCT
The DNA here is from genome assembly GCA_001712635.2 of Nothophytophthora sp. Chile5. Classification (NCBI taxonomy): domain Eukaryota; phylum Oomycota; class Peronosporomycetes; order Peronosporales; family Peronosporaceae; genus Nothophytophthora; species Nothophytophthora sp. Chile5. The sequence goes on from MBAC02008219.1 coordinate 718, forward strand.
GCTGCTTTTTGTTTTCGTTTTCATCACCTCACATGGGGTCGTGTCACCGCTCTTTCCTGCTTCTGTCGCTCTCGAGCGACGCGCGCATCGCCGTCGTCTCTCGCATGAATCTTCTCCATCCTCCGCTTACTCGACCATTGCGTCTAATTTTGCCTCCATCCGCGCCATCGCCGTCGCCAACTTGTCAATATCAGCGGTGTGTTGACCTAGTGTGTGGAACATCGCTCCTTGCTGTGTTGCTAATTGCTGCTGGGTCTCGGTGGTACGGCACAGCAGATCCATCAGCATCGTCTCCATCTTCGGGCCAGCCGTCACCTGCCCGTCGCCAGCGTTGGCCGCCACCAGGTCCTGCGACTGCCCAGCCACCGGCTGAGCAACCACCTGGTTGGCGATGCCGATACCTGACCCCCGAAGAGGTTCAGCGGAGCGCATGGGCGCCTCAACATGGCGGTCATCATCGACGACCTCCACAGCTTCTCCATTATCCAGCGGCGCTGCAACCGCGTTCTTGCGGTCCTCCAGGTTCTTCATCGCGACGTTCGACAGCTTCTCGAGGGTCGCAATGTCGCACGTGTTGCGAGGCTGCGTGTCAAACACAAACACCGTGCCCAGCAAGTGGCCCGACGGCGTGCAGATCGGCGCCCCCGCGTAGAAACGGATTTTCGCCGCGCCAGTCACCAGCGGGTTCTTCGCGAACCGCTTGTCGAGCAGCGTGTCCATCACGACCATCGGCTCCTTCGACATGATGGCGTGCGCGCAGAACGACACAGAGCGAGGCACCTCATTCTGCGCCAGCCCCACGCTCGCCTTGAACCACTCGCGGTCTTCGTCCAGCAGACTCACCGCCGCAATGGGACTCTTCAGCGCGTTGCTGGCGAGGTCGCAAATGATGTCGAACACATCTTCGCTCGGGGTGTCCATGATGTCGAAGCTGCGCAGAATCTCCAGACGCTCCGCCTCCCCGGCCACAACCGGCGGCTTCGGCCACGGGTGGTCCCAGCTGAAGTCCAGCGGGTAGTCGAACTCGGGCTGGTGGAAGTCGCGCGTGAAATGCGTCAGATCGCCCTCCGAGTTTCCTGTCGGCGAGTGGAAGTTCTGCGCCTCCCACTGCTCCTCGCGCGGGGGCGGCGACGACGTGCCCGACGTCGGCACAGGCGGCGCCTGCGGGTTCGCCTGGCCGTTGGCGTGCGACAAGATGCACGACATGCACACGCGGACCAGCGAGCGGCCGATCACGGGGAGTTCCGCCTCTTTCTTCAAGGTACAGTTGCCGCACACGACTTCACCGCACTACACAATCGAAAGAACAAGCAGCAACGACAGCGTTAGCACGCGAGGCGTCATCAAGCCTTAGGAAAGGCACAGCTCCGATCTCACCTTGCGACAGTGATGCTTTCGCCGGAACCGCGTGAAGTTCCGCGTGCACACGTGGCACCTGTATCGCTCCGTGTCCAGCACCCAGTCGTCCTGGTGACGCAGCTGGTCGATCGTGAGCACATCGTTGCCGCCGATGGCGCTGCCCTTCAGTCCCTTGCGCGACATTCTGCGGTCAAGCTCTGCGTTGCCTGCACATATCCCACAACGCGTCCTTCGTTAGCGTTCTTTCCCTCCCAACCCGCCTCCACCACTCTCCTTTCAAGAACGAGCGAGACGGCGCCCAACGTACGTTTTCAAATAGCGTCCAATCTCCAGCACGTGCGCTTAGTGGCGGCTTCGCCTCCCGGAGAGGTCGAGTGTGCTGCGCTGGGGAGTCCGGACGGGGTGGCGCCGAGCTCTGTCAGCCACGCAGCGGCCTCAGGAAGCGAGGAAAGCGGGACTGGGTGGGCGGCCTGAAGCGGTCGCTTGCTCTCGTCCGCCGGCCGTCCAAAACGTTGAGTAAGGGGGAAGAGGGGGGGAGCTGAGCTTCTTTGCTGCACGAATGGTCTGAACTGTCTGCCTGAAAAACCCACGAGAGAGAGAATGGCGCTTTAGACTTTTGGCGCGGGGTGCGGGGGGAGAAAAGCCACCGCTCGCCCCCTCGCCACGCGTCGAGGGATCGTAAAGGGCAGAAACGGGTCAGTTTGCACGCCCTCGTGCGAACCGAACCTCTGCCGCGTGTGGCTCGGATAAGCCAAGCCGAGGAGGAGCGGAGCGGGCGGAGAACAGAGGGGAGCGCACCAGGCCACAAGCACCACACGCGCAAAGGCAGCGAAGGTAGAGTCGCGGTCGCGGGGCTCTTATGCCGGACGGGCGAGGACAAGGCCGGCTGGGCTGGCTGCTGTTGAATACGAACTCCAAGTGAAAGCTGACGTCCTGGGAGAACAGCAACCCGAGAGAGAGAGAGAGAGAGAGAGAGAGAGAGAGAGAGAGAGAGAGAGAGAGATGGATAGGGGTGTCCCCTCCCCTAAACCGTTTCTCGAAATTCGAGCGCTGAAACAAGGTGGGTCGTCCCTCCTCGAATGCGTACACCCATGGGACCAGGATCTCGAGAAACAGGCGAGGCGACGTGGCCATTATCCGTGGCTGGGGACGAAGCACCGTTTGATCGTGAAACCCACCAACCCTTCCCGCGGCCGTCAAGTTCACTCGATGTTTGTATACTTCGACGACTGCACGACGCTGGCTCCTTCACTCAGAGCAAGCTGACGGGGGAAAAACCTTATCCGGAGGAGGGATGTCAGTAAAGTGAGAGCGACAACTTGACCAGTGCGTAACGGCAGTTTGTCACGCAGAAACGAGCCCCAGGGCAACCAGATGCGAGCCTCGCCTCGCCTCGCCCCGCCCGCTTCGGCCTTTGGCTGCGGCACCACGCAGCGTCGACCGCTCGACAACACACCTGTTCGGGCTACAGTAGATCTCCAGATCGGACACGGGCGTGCAGTAATTTCGACCAAACGCGATCCTGTGCTGCCCACTCGGCGGCGTTTGCTGGTCCGAGATCGCGGGCGAGTCGCCGTGTTCGATCAGCGACCCGAGTGGCGAAATCAAGGCTCGTTTACTCTCTTCGTTCCGCCCCGCCCCCGAGGCTCCGAGGCGACCTCGCTGGTGGTCGAAGCGTCTGACGGCCTGTCGCAAGCGTTCGGTCTTGGATGCAGGCTTTCGCACAAGCTTATGGTTGTCCTTCCTACCGTAGTTGAAGTGCACTTGCGTGTTGCAGATGCCTCCACGCCGAAGTCGACCTGCGTGAATACACGGAGGAGATGCTGCAAAGTAGAGTGAGCCTAGCATATGCGATTTCTTTGATGCAGAGCATGCGACCGGACCCTTGTTTGGCCAATGTCGTCCATTTTCGTTTGCACGTTCGTTGGTAGCGGCTTCCGCAAAAAAATCCGAACAGGGACTCCTGAGATGCCAGCCGCCAAGTAGAGCCACGTCTGGGTGACATGCTTGTCGTCACCAGCGTTACTGCGGCAAGCGAGCAAGCAAGACCAGCGATGCTCCCATGATTCGGTGCTCCAAGCCCATGACGTTTGTGATCCACCTTGTTTTGTCATCGCATGTCGTTGAAATGCCCTCGTTTTGGAATATGACGCCATTCCAAATGGTGGTACCATGTACCCACTCAGTAGGGGCTTCTAATCGAAGCAGCCTCGCACCCTCCGCATTCTTCTCTGCCAGCGCAAATCGCCCAACCTGAAAGATCAGCGGAAGACGAGCGCCATGGCGAGTCGGCTGAAGGAGTACCGCTACTACCTCAGCAGCGGCGTGGGCACCAGCATCTCCGTCAAGATCTCGCTGGTGGAGCTGGCGCCGACGCTGGGCTTCTCTGTGAGCGGCGATGCGCCCAAGCGAGCGGTCTCGGCGGGGGTGCCCGCCTCCTTCAACGGGCTCGAGCAGCTCGCGGGCAGCTCGTCGGAGGTGCGCAACTCCCCCATCAGCGAGATCTTCATCACGGCCCAGGTCTTCTCGGACGGCCTGCCGCTGCACCCCATGGTCATCAGGTACCGCGCCGCCTCCCGAGCGTCTTGTGCGTGACGGTTCCTGCTCATTGAGGCGTTGCTAACATGGCTTTTGGTTCTCTTGCTTGACTGACCGACCCTGCAGCTCGAAGAGTCCGACCAAGTGCAGCAACTCGACCATCTACTGGAACGAGTGGCTGTCGTTCCCCGTGCGGTATCGCGACTTGTCTCGCAACTCGCTGCTGGCCATCACCATCTGGGGCGTCGGGTGGACGCCCATCGGCGGCTCCACCATCTCGCTCTTTACTAAGCAGGGCATGCTGCGCGACGGCGTGCAGTGCCTGCGCATCTGGGAAGGCCGAGAGGCCGACTCGTCGCCCACCACCTCCACGCCCTCCGAGGTGGACGACGAGTGGGTGCGGCAGGAGTGCTTCCGCCTGGACAAGCTGCGCGAGAAGTACGAGCGCAAGGAGATCGCGCGCAATGAGTGGATGGACAGCGTCACCGATCGTCGTATCGCGCGCATTCGGCGCGGCAGCGAACCGCCCACGCGGAAGGACGCGCTGGGCCCGTTCTGCTCGTACCGGGAGGACGCGCTGCTGTGGCTGGAGATGCCGTACTTCGGCGACGTCGTGGTGTACGAGGAGGAGCCGTACTCGCAGCGCAACTTGACGTCCTCTTACACGGCGGACCTGGGGCCACGCCGCCTCAACCCGTACGAGAGCGGTTCTGCGTCGCCGTCCAGCGCCACGCCGCAGTCCTACATGGACTCGCACACGCTCAGCGGCTCGTACGACTTGGCCACGACGTCGGCGTCCTCGGGCTCCCGCGAGTCGACGAATCTGGTGACGGTGTGGGACCCCGACCTCAACGAAGACAACCCGGCCGAGCGCAAGTACCGGCGCCTGGCGCGCGACATCCTCCGCGGCTCCATTGACCCCAACTTGAAGCCCAGTCGCGACGAGAAGGCGCGCATCGAGCTGCTGCTGGCCACCCCCACCGACAATCTGAAGAATGAAGACAAGGATTTGCTGTGGAAATTCCGCTACACGTTGACGGACAATAAGAAGGCGGTGGTGAAGTTCCTGCTGTCGGTGGACTGGAAAGACGAGCTGGAGGTGAAGCAAGCCACCGATTTGCTGTCCCAATGGTGCGAGATCGACATCGCCGACGCGTTGAAGCTCTTGGGCCGCGAGAAGGAGTTCAAGCACGAAATCGTGCGGCACTTTGCCGTGTCGACGCTGGCCACCGCCAAGAACGAAGATCTGCTGGATTTCCTACTGCAATTAGTGCAGGCGTTGCGGTACGAAAAACCAGCGGGGCCGCCCATGACGTCGTCTCGTGGCGGCTTGAGCGGCGACGAGACCAGCAGCACGGACGGCTCCATACCCAGCGAAAGCCTGGGCCCGTTGGCGCGGTTCTTGATCGCACGCTCCAGCACAAACTTCCAGATGGCCAACTACTTCTACTGGTACCTGAAAGTGGAGGCGGGAGACCAAACAAGCGACTCGGAGATCTTCCATACCGTGCTGAACCAGATGACGACCGAAATGAAGCGCAACGAGGACAAGCGGCCCATTTACGACATGCTCATGGCCCAAAGCGACTTCATGGGCCACATTCTAGACATTCACAACAAGGCGCGCGAGGAGAAGGGCCGGAAAGACCAGAAGGAGGAGAAGCTGCGCCTCTATCTCAAGCAGTTCCCGTGGGCCAAGGGGGCGGTGATCTGCCTGCCTTTGGACCCGACGGTCCATTTGAGCGGGGTGGTCCCCTCGTCGGCGAAAATGTTCAAAAGCGCGCTGTATCCGGCCGTCATCCAGTTCCAGACGGTTGTGCCTCCAGCGGATCAGCATCATCACGCGATTGCGGCAGAAGGTGAGGCGCATCACCATCCGAATTTGAACCATTCAATGTTCGGAGGGAGCGACTCAGGCCTCATGCGCGAATCCGTATCGACGCGCATGATCGGCTACCTGCACCGAGAGAAGGAAGGACCCATGTACAAGTTCATGGTGAAGAATGGCGATGATCTCCGTCAGGACCAACTGATCATGCAAATGTTCATCTTGATGGATCGACTGCTGAAAAAGGTCAACTTGGACTTAAAGTTGACGCCGTACCGCATCCTGGCGACCGGCGCCAACGACGGCCTCATGGAGTTCGTGCAGGATTCGTACCCAGTGTCGTACGTGGTCTCGCACTTCGAGTCACCGCAGATCGTGGGCTTTCTGAGGAAGCACAATCCCGACCCGAGTGCGGAGTTCGGCGTGGCCCCAGAAGCGCTCAACACGTATGTGAAATCGGTGGCTGGCTACTGCGTCCTGACGTATCTGCTGGGGATCGGCGATCGCCATCTCGACAACTTGATGATGAAAACCGAGGGCCATTTGTTCCACATCGACTTCGGCTTCGTCTTCGGCGCGGACCCGAAGCCGTACCCACCGCCCTTCAAGCTGACGAAGGAGATGGTGGAAGGCATGGGCGGCCCCACCAGCGAGCACTACCAGAAGTTCACCACGTATTGCTGCCAAGCCTACAACTGGCTGCGCAAGAGCGCCGACCTGATCCTCAACCTGCTGAGTCTCATGGCGGACTCGGGGATCGAGGAGCTGTCGGCCAATCCGGCCACGACGCTGCTCAAAGTGGAGGAGAAGTTCCGTCTGGACTTGACGGACGAGCAGGCGGAGCAGTTCTTCCTCGGACTCATCAACGACAGCGTCTCCGCACTGTTCCCGCTGCTTGTGGACTGGATCCACAAGGTCGCCACGAGACTCAAGTGATGGCCGCGCTCAGAACCATCTCAGGATATTCACTACCTTACGCTTACTCGTTTGGCTTGCGGTTGGCTCACTCAGCCTCCTACCGTCGAGAAACTGATACTAAATACACTTGTTGCGTTAATGTGTTGCTTTCCCACTGCCGAAGGCGAGTTGCGAGGTCAAGAGAGCGGCATTCGTCTGGCGGAAGCCCTGGAGCACCACTAAGCTGTCCGTCCGTTGCTGGGGCGACACGACGGCTCCAGAAGCCTCCGCCAGCGCCAGAGCCGCTTCCTGCTGTTGCACGTGGTCGTGGAAGTGCAGGTTGAGCATCTGGTTCATCCGGAGATGGTGGCGGGTTTGGGAAGCAGGCGACTTCTGCAGATGCTGCGGCTTCGGATGGGACGCCAGCTCTGCTCGTAGCGGAGGATACGAAGGCAGCACGGCGTGACGCGACGGCGTCACCTCAGCAGAACCACGAGGCTCATAGATGGGGAGCGCGTCAGCTGCAGGCGACGAGATGGTCGGCAGACGCACCAGGCTTCCTCTGTGCGGGAGCTGGGTCAACTCCAGAGGGAATTTCCGCTCCAGCTGCATCGCCACCTCCACCACAGCACACACGTACGAGAGCTCCCGCTCATAGGAGGGATCGTGCAGCTTCTCCGCCGCCTCGTCAGCGTTGCCGACGCTCTCGGCCAAGGCGCAGAAGGCCACTTCGTCCGTCACGAACGGCAGGAGGGCGCGGATGTGCGCGATACGCTGATACAAAGCTCGCCGCGATTCGAAGAGCTCCGAGGCGAGAGCGAGTAGTTTCTCCCAGAATTCCACCCACGGCATCGTCGAAGGCACGTAGCCAAGCTGCACAGCAAGACACACAGACAGCCGTTAGACCATCACTGAACAATCCACAGGCTACGAGCTCAGCCCGCCTTCAAGCCGTTCTAATATACCTGTCGAAACGCCTCCATAGATCGCTTTCTCCGCATATCCAGTCGGTCTTTCTCCGGTGCCAGCACTCCACTGCGCGTGACTGCAGCCACCTTCGACTGGGCTCTCAAGCCCGGCGATTGGGTCGTTGACTGGCCTTGATACTGTGGACTGGTGAGCAGTTCCACCATCTCCTCCATCACGACCTGCTTTCGCGTCAGAAAGCTTTCACGCCGGTGGTTCGCGACCTCTAGCGTGATGTCGCCCCCATCGCCACTGCCTTTGTTGCTCTCCAGAGCACCAGCCTGATGCTCACGCTCAATGTTCTCGGCGCACTCCACGATGCCCTCGATACGCACCGAAGTCGACAAGCGTCGATTAGACAACCCCTTGCTCTCTCTCCTCTTGTTGGAGTTGGCTGTCGAAAGCACATGCGGCATCTTCACCCCCTTCGTTCGTGAACTACTGACGGGATCTTGAGCTCTCGCTGCTTGGCGATTCCGACGGAAAAGCTGTTGCAGTTGCTTCACGGCCCTGCCATATAAGTTCACACGCACTTCCTCGATCACCTGAACGATTGGCTTCTGCAGTAGCAGCGCATACCGCTCGTCGTAGGACACACTGAGCTCCGCGAGCGGCAGAAGCGGAGCCACCTGGCGGTTGGCGGTCCGTGCGCGCTTGAACTCGAGCACACACTTGGCGTCTTCACCCAGAGATTGATAGCACAGCCCCAGGTTGTAGTGGATGGCGGCCAACACATGCGACTGCTTGGCGAAGTTCAGGGCGATGGCGTAGTACTCCATCGCGAGGGAGTAGTCCTCGCGAAGGAAGCACTTGTCCGCTATGGAGAACCACAGTTCAAAGAGCTGATCATCCCTCAGAGGCGAGTCTTGATGCTTGCCCTTCAGCCGCAGGATGCAACTGAGCGTCTGTGAGGCCGGAGCCGAGTCCCCACTGGACTGTTGGCACTGCAACAGCATCAGACGGTAGTCCGCTTCGTCATAGGCCGAAGAACGCGGCGCGTCCTCCGGCGACGCTTGGCCAGCGGACGCTCCATTGCCGCCTGCGATGGGAGGCAGCACCGCATGCAGAGCCAAGAGCTTGGTCAAGCACTCGATGGCGTCCATATAGAGCTTGAGGCGGTGGAAGATTTGGAACTGCAGGAACAGCAGACTGGGGCGATCTTTGTCGCAGAAACTCACGAACCTCGACAGCAGTTCGTGGAATATATCGTGCGTCTTCTCTAAATTCCCGTCGCTCTTCCACCAGAAGAGGCCGATGGCGTAGCGGAGCAGCAGCAGCGGGTCGGCCATGTTCTCCATGGACGCGAGGGCCCGCGCGAAGGCTCGTAGACTGCGGCTGAGGTGGAAGCGTGCGATGGGGAGGAACTTGCGATGGCGCATGAAGATATCCAGATGTGCTGAGCCCACCCAGAACCAGAATTCGTGCGTTGTCGGCGCGTTTTGGTGCCTTATTGACGCGTGCTCCAGCAGCACAAGGCCCGCCAAACTCGTCCCTGGCCATCGCGCATAGCGAAGACCCAGTTTCACCAGGTTCTCCGCTTTGAGCGGGTCTGCCAGCACCAGCTCCTCCAGCTGCAGGCAGCTGATCTTGTCGATGATGTTGCGGCTAGCCAGCCACTTGCCCCACTTTGTGTGGTAGTCGGACGAGGTCTGGAGACCTGCTGAGGCTTGGGGAGACCCCTTTTTCGAAGAGACCGGAGACTGTGAGGCACCTCTTGCAATTCTCTTGACAGACTTGGCGGGAGATGCAGGTAAGAGTTCTGGGAGAGTGCCACCTTCGTCATCAGTGCTTTTCGTGCGGTCTGCAGCTCGAGACAGAGCGTTTTCCTTCATGCTTCGTGTTGAGTGGCCTCTCTTAAGCATTGGGGCTGCCCGCTCCCCCGCCTTGGCTTCCGCTAGCTGCGGGCTGGTGCTCTTCCGCCGAGAAACCGACGATCTGGACGTCTTTTCCTCCGGCCTCGACGACTTTTTTCGCGTAGTTGAGGTCGCGATCTGCTTGTTCGGTGGCGGTTCCTCCGATGAGAGTTGCAGGTGCGCTGGAGGCACCACGATGGCCACTGCAGAAGGTGTGGCCCTTGGAGTGTCGGACCGAGGCGCAATGGCTATTGGGGTGGACACGACGGGACGGTTTTGCTCAACACGGGCGATTTCGTCCTCGATCTTGTCTTCCAGCGGGTCGATGGCGCCATCATTCAAGCTCTTTCGCTTGGTTGTGAGTCGCCCCGACTGGGCCTTTTCCTCACCTTCTTCCTCACCGTCATGTTTCGCCCTCTCTTCACAGAGTTCTGTGTCCACTGCATCACCATCACTCCCTTCTTTTCCAAGTAAGGCCTGTACTTCAACAGAAGCGTCCATCTCAAGCGGTTGCACCGTTTCACTGGCATCGTCTCCTTCACCGTCAACCAGTTGGGCATTCTCCGCGCTCAAGTCGACGTAATGATCACTGGAAATCCTACCCTCAACAGCGGCAGTCTGGACATTGCCTGCCTCAACCTCCACTCCCTCGCCCACATCTGCGTTGCTCGTACATTCGCCGTCTTCAATGCTAGCCGCCGCACCTTCCTCATTGGCAACTTCAAGCTCGGCATCCGGCGGACTCCTCGAGTTCTCTCTTCGGTCACTATCAATTCTCAGCACCTCCACTTCGGTGGGCCTGCTACTGGCATCGAAGTCGGATTCAGCAGGCCCCGCACTTGCCTCGACACTCTCGATGTCGCCTAGGCACTCTCCCATTGTATCGCTAGAGTCGTCAGAGTGCCAATTGGCTGCATCCGCATCTCCATCTCCATCTCGGAGATGATCGGGTTCTGCGAGCGCACTGACCCCTCGCGTTTCCTCTTCTGCTGCTTGTGTCTGTTCAGATGCCTCCGTTGTTTCAAGCTGCTCCGCGTCAGACACGTCACCTTCCTCCGTATCTGAAGCACCTCCAGCCCTTCTCAGGTCGCTAAGCTCCCACAGCTTGTCCACTTCTCCATCCAGAACGGATTCTTGCTGTCCCTCACAACTGTCTTTCTCAACAGCACCATCCGGTGCACTGTCGGGATTCTCGACCTCAACCAACGCCAGAACCCCATCGAATTTCTCGTCTTTGGAAGATACTCGCAGCTCGTCGCTAAGCTCTTCTTGCCCAAGGTCTGGCAGTTTGGCGACAAGCTCTGCCGCAATAGAATCTGGCAGAGTGTCACCCGCATCTTCAGCCACAGCTTCTCGTACCATACCGGCAGCCCCTTTCTCAACAGTAGAGCGCCGCATCGCGTCGCCATTCTCCTCCTCACTCTCCACTGTTGTCTGGGCCGACACAACAACTGGAGTTGAATCCATCGCCTCGTCGCGCTCGAGCCCCAGACTTGCGTTGTTCCCTTCATCTAGAACTACCGGAGCTGGTTCTTCCCAGCACGTTTGCCTAGGGGTGGTGACCCGGGAGAGAGGCAGCTTCTCGGTGACTGAAGGCTGGTCTTGACGCTTCACGCCTGCCTCATTTTCTGCTGGGGTAACACTCGCGCTTACGTCCAGATCAGCATCCTGCGTGGAAGTTTTCTCGGTCGAGTCCGTGTCTTCTCTCTCCTCATGCAGATCCCCTTCATCGCCAGCTTGGGGCTGGTTCCCACGCTCATCGATCTCTGCAGCGTTGTCTTGGCTCGCCGGATACTCCACGACTTCCGGATCTGGAGGACTCGCTGTTGTTTCTTGCTCCACAGCAGATTCCTTTTCCGGCGCCAGATTTGGTGGAACGACCTCCCCCACATCAAGCGGTGCCAGGAATTCCAGAATCGGGAGCTTGACTGCATTCGGCATCGACGGCAAAACCAAACTACTCTGAGCACCCACTGAACTCGATCGTTGCCGCGAGCCCCCCCGCGCTTCCACATCACTTTCCACAGCAGCTACCGCTGCTTCGGCGACCGAGAGCGAGCCACCCTCCCTCCCAGGAATAGGAGGCGAGGGCTCCTCGCTGGATTTGTCAGCCCCCCGCTCCGTTGCGAAGGGTGCATCGTTCGTTTCTGCCAGTGGCCGACCAAGCGCTTCAGCTCCGACAGAATGTGCTCGTGGTCGCGGGCTGCTCCTCACTTCAGCTTCACTGTCTGTTAGCGCTATCGTCGCAACGGCAGGGGCAGGCAAGACTGGAGTGCTTTCACTCGCAACAAGCAGGGTTGGCATGGCCCCAAGGCCCTTTTCCTCACCCAGCTGCTCCGATCTCAGTGTCTGCAGTAATGGAGCCGAAGAAGACGAGCCCAATTGGGCTGGCTGGTCTAGAGAGACTGGCTTGCGCTGCTCCCGGTTGCTGGATCGATGCAGTAATGATCCCCCCAAGCGCGTCACCAACACCACGCGACGGGCGCTTTCCAGTAGAGTCTCGCGGCGATTGGCGGCGCCCTCACGCTGCTCTGGCCGCTGGTCCGTGATCTCGATGCCCATTCCAGGTATATTGTCGTGCCACGTATCACCGCTCAAGACGCTCCGGCGGGTCGAGTCCACCGCTCGTTTGCGCAAGAATTGCTCGGGCTCCGACGCCTCGGTCTCTTGGAGATTCTTGAGGAGGTAGGCGTTGCCAACGACGGCGCTCGATCGAGGAGCAGACGTCGCTCTGGGGCGGAAAAGCCTCTCGCCACTGTCGGGAAGAAGCGAGGAATGTCTGGAGGAGGTACAAGACGAGGAGCTGCCGTCCTGCCCCGAGTCTTCAGCCATGTTCGCAGACTCTTGGGTTTGCAAGGAGTCCACGGAGGGCGAGAAGCCCGCGTCGTGAGCCGCTTGGGCCGCAAAGATGCGCTGTTGGCGTCCTTTCTGGCGTCGTTCCTCAAGATCTCTGTGCTTCGTCTTGCGTTCCGGCAGCGCTCTCTTGGCCCCCGAAGGCACCACAACCTCTGGAGCCTCATGCTGCCCTTGGTAACCCTCGTCCGCCTTTTGGTCGAAGGCGTCCAAGGCATTCTCGTCCGTCGTATCTTCATGGTTCGTCTCCAGATTCGCCTTCCACATCGTGACCGAGTCGGCCACCGCCATGCGGTGTAGGATCCCAGCTTCGCTGCTCTTCCGCGCCTTCCTCGAGCGAGGAGTCTGTTCACTCTTTTCATCTTCGTCTTCGTCGCTGCTCTCATCCGCAACTGAGGGCTGGGGGCGACGCGAGGCTTGCGCGACGACCCCCACGGCCCGAAGCGACGTGGTCTGGATACGGGCGGCGCGCTGGTCTTGGTGTTTGGACGGCAGGTGCGGGTTCCTCTGCTTCTGAGGCGAGTCTTTGGCCGGAATGGTGCGCGTTTTCTTCTCCACATGCGGCTCAGGCTCTCGACACGCGAGTTTGCCGATGTCTCTGTGTCGATTGCCTATGATCGTGAGATGCGCGAGGACCCCGTTCGCCATGGCTTCGAGCGTCACTGCTTCGGACACTGCGGCTTCCGTCGGGTACTCCGCTAGGTACAAGTACTCGGCTCGTTGCCGGCTCACGAACAACGAGTAGCCATTCTCCGCTTCATCCACGGCCGCGACCCGAAAGCCGGCAGTTTGCACTGCTCGTGAGGATAAGGGGGCAACGGAAGGGACGATCGCCGTTCGAGCAGACGACGCGGACGCGCTCAGTGGCTTGTCTGATGCCGGGTTCTGCACTTCGAAGATCTCGATCGTGAGTAATTTCCCAGCTAGCGCGAAGTTCTCCACTCGCAACACGAGTTGGTCTCTCGGCTGCGAGGCAGGACGCGGAGTAGCTCGACTGCTTGAAGTAGCGACGCTCATCCCCTTGACGATGGGCACCGGAGGACGATGCAGCACTCCAGTAGTTCGTCCTCTGGCAGACAGCGGTAGTGCCACACCTCCGCCTTTGACTTCCTCAAGCAAGCCGCCTGGAAAGCGAGAGCCCCACTCGACGCAACCAGTAAAATTAGCTTGATCTCCAAGCTAATTCAAGAGTGAGGAGGCATATATAATTAGGTCCTCAGTGTATCAATCACTTGGCCGCATCCTGATTCAGGTGCATCTCTCGTCACTTCAAGGCGAGTGTGGTCTCTTGGCAGACAGCGGCTTCATGCCTAACAGTGGCCGAGCCTCTCCTTTCTCCATTACACGGAAGCTAAGCACCGATATGACCGCCATCAGCATCGCGACGTTGCATAGCGCCCAATTGACGACCAGTTGGGTCAGCGGATCCGTCTTCACCGCTCCAATCTGCCACGCGAGCGCCGCGCTGGCAGCTTGGACGCCCTTGTAGACTCCCGCAAAGCACCCGCAAGCACTCGAGTCTCTCTCAGCCAGCGCGCCCATGTACCAGTAGATCCACACTTGGCAGAGTGCGTCGTTCCATCCGTAGAACAAATACAGCAGGAAGGGAGGTAGGAACGTGTGCAGGTCCGTCGCCACGTCCAGACCAAGTGGGTGTTCGTACTGCAGATGAAGGCGACAGGCTTGGAAGTACCACCCAATGGCCCACATGACGTTTGCCAGCAGCGCGAAGCCTCCCAACGACCACAGCGCGATCTCTGTCACGACTGACGCGCTGTCCTTTGGCTTGGAGCCGTTTGAAGCCGCCTGCTCCTGCATCCGTCTCTCCACCTGACGGTCAAGAAGGCGACCGACCACAAAGGCGGCTGCCATCTGCGCCAGCCAGTAGCAAGAGCTTGCCAGGCCGCTGGTACGCGCATTGAACACTGCCACGTTGAAGAACGAGTGATACGTGTAGAACCAGTTGCTGTACGCGAACAGTGGCAGCAGCCAGAGCAGCACTCGCCACTGCGCATTGCTAGCCACGACGCGAGGCAGTTCGTGCCACCGAATCGATCCCACCTCACTACCGCTCGAGACTCGAGAGTCGTCGACGCGAGTCCCATTTTCCCGCACCACTTGACTGGAATCCACTATACCAAACGCTGCGAGAAGCACTCCCAGACTCATGAACCCTAGAAACACGACGTACATGGCGCTTGTCGATCGGTTGAGCGGCTCCAGAGACCCAATCGAGCTCCCAACGTTGTGGAAGTTGAGTACGAAGCCGAGGGCTCCTCCACAAGCCGCCCCAAGATTGAAGATGATCCAGAATGTACTGAGATAGCGTCCCTGGTTCTCATGTGTGGCGTAGCTCATGATCATCCGACCTTGCGCCGTCCATAGAAACCCGGCCGAGATGCCCACGGCCGCGCACGCCACGTAGTAGAACGCCATTGGTGATAGGAATGCAGAGACCCATGTCGCCTGGAGGTTGAAGAGCGCCGCGGCATACAGCGCGTAGCCCACGGAGCCCACCGCAAGCGCCGGCCGCGTGTTGACAGGCAGCGCCGCCAGCAAACTGCAGCTCGCGAAGCTCAAGTAGACGACCACATTCCCGCGATACGCGACCGTCGGGTCGGCCAAGCCGCTGGCGAAGGACGTCAGCGCGTTGAACAGGCCTGGGCAGCAGAAGCAGACGCACGACAGCACCAGAAGCTGCACGGACGCATCCGTCCGGCGCGGCCAGGTCTCCCAGGAGACGGTCGCCATCGGAATTACCAGGGAAAACTCGCATCGAGCATGTTGCTATCTTGCATAATTGCAATAATGTAAAGTTTCATAAAGTGTTACTGTTCCAACGGAACAAGGGAGCACTTCAACTAAGTATCGATAGCAGTGTTGTTCAATTGCAAGGAATTTGGACAGCTGAATCGGAGCTGGAGTATCTGCGGAACGCGTCCACAAGAGAGAGTCATGCCGATGTGGAGATTCGAGAACACATGGCACGAACGATACAAACTAACGTCTTCAACATCAATCATTCCATGCATTCGATTAGGAGTTCATGTAACGCGTGTAACGACCACTGGCTCGCCCATTCTGCCCAGCAGCAATCCGTTCTGTGAAACTACGAGATGCAGTGCGAGCATTTCGTTCCGAGACAGAATTCGGTCAGGAGCACCGCATGGTCGGAGCTCGAGTACCCGTCGAAGGTGTCAGCAAGCACCGAGCCGTTGCGCAAGCACGTCTGGACGTCGTGACGTGCGAAGATGTAGTCATACTTGGGACCCGCGGGTGTTCCGCCAAAGGAGGAGCCGATCCACGTGGGGCCGCCAGCGTTGGCAGCGGTCAGAGTCTCGTACAGCGGGATCGGCGTGTAGGCGCCATTCAGCGGGCCCTGATCAGCGAGGTACTTCACGGCTGCGCTGTCAGGAACGGCGTTCAGGTCACCGGTCAGGATCACCGTGTCCTCGGGCTTGCAGTGTTGGCTCAAGCGATATGCCACCAACACGGCCGACTGCGGCTGGCCAAGGGAGATGTCGAAGTGCGTATTAAGCATGCACACCACGCTGCCAGTGGCTCGATCGTGGAACCGCGCGATCACCGCGGCGCGGAGGTACTGGAGGTTCCACGTGTTGGACGGCAGTTGGTCAGGAGTGTCGCTCTGTTCACGTGTCAAATGAGAAGACACGCAGATGGTCAACAAGTAGCAAGGAGAACAGGTTTAAATGGAGGAGAGACAGAGGCGACTGTCGATAATCTGTGGTTCACGTACCAGTGCGAAGGTGGAGCTCTCCAGTACCTCCCAGCGGTCGGGCTTGTAGAAAATGCTGTTGCGCTCGTTCCACTGACACTCACCGGCGCATTCCCCCAGGCTTGCGAACGACAGTTGAGTCTCCAAGAACGCGATCTGGTCGGGCGCACCCTCTTGGGTCCCGATGAGATCGGGCTGGTACCGTTCCACCAGTTGCTTGGCCCGTTCTTTGCGCTGTTCCCAGCAGCCACTTGGACACGGGTCGTTGGCGATCGACGTGCGCAGGTTGAAGCTCATGACCTTCAGTCGCGAAACAACAGCGCACTTCTCGCCAGATGCGGCGACCAGCGTCCCATCCAAGACGAGGCTCGTTAGAGGCATTAACCCCAGCATCAGCAGCCTAGTGATGTGCATGGAGACAAGTGGCAGGCGTTTGCGTGGTCTGGGCTTCGAGCTGTGCTGGCAAAAGCAAAAGTGCGGAGTTGGAATTGGTGCGGCTGACACAGGCACTTCATCTGGTTGCACGTTTTGCTCCTTATTGGATTACTCCCTCTTCTTCAACAACGCGATCCCAGCAGCAACTTCTGTCATTCGAGCCATTTATAGACCTTGGGCGGATGGATGTCTTGCGGCTTCTTGCTGCTTTCTGGAGTTGCCGTCTGCCAATGCTCATGCTTCCATGAAGTTGCTTTGTCAAGTGTGTGCCAATCCAGAACCGCCAAGCACGCGCGTCTGAGCAGGTAAGTTCATGTTTCGAACCAAACAAAATGTCTAACAAACCAAGTTCAGTTTTGCCAGTTAAATATTGCGCTTATAATAGACCTTCCGCCCAACGGCAATAAGGAGACGAAGCGATGTCAGAACTCACCACCACAATAAGCAATAGCCCTAAATCACGCGTCTCTGGCTGCACAAATAGACCTGCGCATTCTGAGATTTCAATGGGCAACACAGCGAAAACACTCTGAGTTTGTGGCGGGATCAGCGCTTGACCGCCATCGGCGACGTGGTTTTCGTCGTACGCTCGCTGCAGCACTGAGACTAATCGGACTGGACCCTAACGAGGATACAGGCTTGGAAACCTGACGATCTGCGAATTCCGGCCATCATGGACTCCATCGGCGTCAGACGCAAGGCGTTGGACCACATGACCGACCACGCTGACTGGCTGCGAACGCAAGTCACTACGCTCGTGACGGACATCTCTCTGGCTCGCACGGCCGAAAAGCTGTCGCTGCGCATGAGTCAGCGAACACTACGCGTCGGCTGGACAACCGTGCTCTTTTTCCACGTCTTCCACGCCGTCTACTCGGCACTGCTTGCCTACACGTACCATTACCTGTCCAAACCCGAGATGAATTACTACGTGCGGTTGCTCCGCATGATGCCGCAGGAGAACTACACCTGGGTGCCCCCGCTCTACGGATGCATCGGCGCCATGAACTTCTACAGCGCGCTCAAGATGGCGTGCTACTCGCTCTACTATCGGCGATTAGTATTCCACAAAATGGCAGCTCCCTGCATCGAGAATACCACAGACACTGGTGCTGAAAGGACCGGCAGAGCGGCGGAGGAAGAGCGAACGACAAACTTCAACTTCGCCAAGCGCTTTGCCAAGGGGCTGGCGCAGGCTGTCAGCGCGCGCGGCGAGTGGTTCGACGTGGTGCTGCTCATGCGAGAGATGGCGGAGATTGTGTCTCAGACTGCGCAAGCCTATTTCTGCAGCTTTCTGATCAGCAGCGTGTGGGTGAACCAAGTGTTTTCCGGCCTCATTTTCCTCAACGCGATTATCAACACGCTCGTGCACTTCACACTGGAAGACAAGGTCGGGCTCCGGCGCCTGTACTGCTCTGCTGTGGACCTGGCGCTGGATTTCGCTTGGGGGTTCATCATCCCCTGCCAGATCGTCGTTGTCTACGTTTCCATGTTCGTTGCCAATGAACAGGGCTTCCCCGAGTCCTTCTATTATTCCGACACGCTGTTCATCAAGGCCATCCTCGAGTGCAACCAGTTCTTCATGGTCTCGTGGCTGGACGCCATCACCACGACGCTGCCCTACTTGGACATGCTTTCCGGTCTGGAAAGCGTCAAATTCTTGATTCAACAAGACATGAAAGTGACGCCGACCTCTTCGTCAGTGAAGGTCCAGCCGATCGGGCCATCAGCGACGTTTGCCAGCGCTGGGCCTTTAGCTTCGGCAATAATAAAGAGGGAATCAGAAAGCCGAGAGCGACAAAGTGAAGACAACCAAAGCGCATGGGGCAAACGGATCACGAAAAGCATCCAAGTGCTAATGCCTCTCTGGGGCCTCGTTGTGCTGGTCACCTCCATCACGGCATCTGGAGTCTTCTTTGGCGGTGAAGACACCTGCGCTATGGGCTGCAAGCTGCGCATGCACCCCTGGTTCGCCCATCAATGCGCGTGCTCTGTGATGGAAATCAACTGTTACGAACGAGGCATCGCAGGTCGCGAGGATGAAACTCGCGGGCTTCTCAAGTCACTGGACGCCCGAGTGCTCAACTCGCTCATCATCTCGCATTGCCCCGCGCTTGTGGTCACCGAGGAGATCCGCCGCTTCGGCAGCCTCATGTCGCTCGAGCTGTACAACTCCACGGTGGTCGAGTGGCCCAGCAGTGCGTCGCTTTCGCTTCCGTACGTCCCCTCTCTCGTCACTGTGTTCATCGTTCGATCTCGATTCGGAGACGGCCTCCCCGAGGGTCTGACGACCGACTTGGCCCCCAATATCGTGGACATCGAGTTCGCGGCGTCCGATCTCGGCGGCCCGTTGCCAGACGACCTCGACGAGAAGTGGTCGTCGGTTCTGATGCTGTATATCGAGTACTGTGGTCTCCAGGAGTTCCCACGCGCTCTGGCGAGGATGGAGGCGACGGATTTGTCCTTGGTGGGGAACAACATCTCGGCCATCCCGGAGGACCTGGCGCTTGCCGGCACTTGGATGTACCTCATGGTGGATCGGAATCCGCTGGAGACCATCCCGGAGAACTTTGGAGAGCTGGCGGATCTGTATTTCCTCACTATCCAACACTCCAACATCACCTTGCTGCCGCAATGGCTGGCGAAGTTGCAAGGTGAAGAAGGCGCCACCAACCTTCGAGCGTTTGACACGCCGTATTGCCGCAGCCTCGCAGTAGACAGCCAAGAGGCGGAGCTTGCACGGTGCGATAAGGCGTCACTCGGCGACGGCATCTTCCCGCTCGCGATGAAGGACGAGTTGCGGGCGATAGGCGAGTAGCTTCCAAGCAACCCAGTCACCTGAGCCAGGATACCTTTTGGCCACGTGCGCTCCAGCCAATCAGCGAGCTTCCATTGCGCAACTGGCGAAACCATCAGCCAATCAAATGACGCAAACACGGCCATCCATCAAGTCACTTTGCTTACGCGTCGGAGTGTCGCAGTAACATTCACTTTTTGTGCAACCTTCGCGCAACCTCCCACCCCACGCTTTGCTTCAGCTGTGCAATTGGGATTTCCGGCACAGAAGCTCGCTCCATGACGCTGTTGCACGGGCGTAGCATCTTCCTGCGCGGCGTCCGGCGCCTGAACGCCGTCCAGGGACCGAGGGGCGGGCCTCTGCCTTCGTCGCTGTGGGCTGGGCGACGTCGACCGTCCTCGTTCGTCTTCCCGGCGTTTGGCAATGGCGTTAGCGGCTTTGCGAGCTCCGCTTTGGACGACAAGGAGAAGCGAGAGGCGGGGGCCCAGAAACCGCCGACGAATAAACCCCTGAATGCGCTGAGCGGCATGGGACTGGACAGAGCGCCGGACGCGTCGAAGGAGATCCTGAGCTTCTTGCTGGGCCACCTCTGGCCCAAGGAGGACACGCCGGAGGCCAAGGAGATCAAGCAGAAGGTGGCGATCTCGGCCGGCCTGGTGGTGGCCTCCAAGGCGCTGACCATCCAGGTGCCCTTCATCTTCAAGGAGCTGGTGGACGCCATGGGGGTGGCCAGCAGCGCGCTGGCACAGTCGCCTGAGGTGACGCTGCCGCTGGCGATGGTGCTCGGCTATGGTCTGGCGCGGTTCAGCGCCAGCGCATCCTCGGAACTGGCCAACGCGGTGTTCGCCACGGTGGCGCAGAAGACCATCCGCAAGGTCGCAGTCCGCGTGTTCAACCACCTGCACGCAATGGACCTCAAGTTCCATTTGGACCGGCAGACGGGCGCGCTGTCACGCATCATTGACCGCGGGTCGCGCTCCATCGACTTCGTGCTGCGCGCCATGGCCTTCCGCGTGGTGCCCACCGTGCTGGAGATCGGGATGGTGAGCGCGATCATGGCCACCAGCTTCGGATTGCCGTACGCGGGCGTCACCATCGGCACGTTGACCGCTTACACGACGTTCACGGTGCTGGTCACGCAGTGGCGCGACGAGATCCGACGGGATATGAACCGCTTGGAGAATGAAGCTGGCGCCAAGGTTATCGACTCGCTGATGAACTACGAGACGGTCAAGTACTTCAACAACGAACAGCACGAGACCGCACGCTACGACGAATCGCTCAAGGGCTATCAGACCGCGGCTCTCAAGACGCAGACGTCTCTGGCCATGCTGAACGCCGGCCAGAACGGTATCTTCAGCATTGGTCTCACCGCGATCATGTACATGGCATGCGAGGGCATCGCCGCCGGCACGCTCACCGTGGGTGACCTGGTGCTGGTGAACGGCTTGCTGTTCCAGTTGTCCATCCCGCTCAATTTTATTGGCAGCATCTACCGCGAAGTGCGGCAGTCGGTCACGGATATGGAGGCCATGTTCAAGCTGGGCGCCGTGACGCCCAATATCACGAACCCGGACGAGATGCTGTCTCTGCAAGGGAAGGAACCCAAGTCCATCGAGTTCCGCGACGTTGAGTTCGCCTACCGCTCGGAGTTCCCCATTCTGAGGAAGACGTCGTTTAAGGTGGAGGCGGGCAAGCGCGTCGCGATCGTCGGCACCAGCGGTTCGGGCAAATCCACGGTGCTTCGACTGCTCTATCGCTTCTATGACCCGCAGAACGGCTCTATTCTCATTGACGGGAAGGACATCCGCCAGCTGAGTCTGGATGAGCTGCGTCAGGCGATCGCGATCGTCCCGCAGGACACCGTGCTGTTCAACGACACGATCTTCTACAACATCAACTACGGCCGGCTGGATGCGACGCCGGAGGAAGTGCTGAACGCCGCGCGCGTCTCGCAGATCCACCGCTCGATCGAGGCCTTCCCGGACGGCTACAACACTCGCGTGGGTGAGCGGGGGCTCAAGCTCTCAGGAGGCGAGAAGCAGCGCGTGTCCATCGCGCGTGCCATGCTGAAGGACGCGCCCATCCTGCTGTTTGACGAGGCCACCAGCGCGCTGGACTCGGAGACCGAATCGGAGATCGTGCGCGAGTTTGCGCAGATCGGCGCGGACCGCACCTCGCTCATCATCGCGCATCGCCTGTCCACCATCCAGGACGCCGACGAGATCATCGTGTTCGACAAGGGCCACGTGGTGCAGCAGGGCTCGCACGCGGAGCTGCTGCGGGACCAGGAGGGCAAGTACGCCGAGATGTGGGCTCGCCAGAACCACCACGTGCTCGCGCTCACCTCCAAGAGCGAGGGCGAGACAGACAGCAAGGGTGTATAGAGGTGTGTGTGCGCAGGACCCACCAGTGGATAGCTTCAACCTGAAGAAACTTGTGGGGCCTTCAATTGGCAGCTAACGGTACGCGACTTGCTCATTTATTCTGGAGCAAACCCATCCACTTTGCAGAATGTGGTCCACGTAGCGCACACTATATTTCGGGTCATTGTCATGTGGTCCACTTTTCTGGCGGTTGTCGAAACGGATGCATGCCATGTGGCCCGCCCTCTAAAAGGGAGATAAAGCGGTCCCTTTGACGTTTCTCCCCATACACAGCACGCCCCCTTCCAAGCGGCGGCCATGGACGCGTTGCTTCTGAGCACCAGCCGCCTGAGCAGCAGCTCCGGCAGCAGCAACTCCGGCAGCAGCAGCTCCGGCGGATCCAGCTCCGACAGCGACAACTCCGGCGGCAGTAGCGGCGCCAGCTCCAGCGACGAGCGGGACGAGGTCCCACATGACATGGCAGCCAAGAAGCCCCGACGGGCGGGGATGCCGCCGCTTCCACCTCCTCCGCCGGGATCTCCGCCTCCGGGCGCCGTAGACACGCTATCGCACTCGCCTCCGCCGCCACCGCCGCCCCCAACATCTCCACCTACAGCTAGTACACCGAAAGGAATGAAGACGAGGGCCAAGCCGACGACTCGAGCTAAAACGACCAAAAAGGTGGCGCCAAAAGCAGTGAAGAAGAGTGCACGGCAGGCGGCGAAGGCTCCAGCGTCATCGGCGACGAAGCGCGCCTCTACACCCACCTCGAAGCGCAGCGCGACAACTGCTGGTACTAGGAAGCCTGGGACTTCTGCTGGTCCGCCGACGGAAATGCAGTTGGCTCGACGTCGAGAATCCGCGAGGAGACGGCGTCTGGAGGCCAAGCGCATCAAAGAAGAGGCGAATGCAGCGCAGATGGAGGAAGACGCGCTGGGCGATGCGGACACGGAGACGGACGAGGAGGCGGACGAGTCGGACGTGTTCGAAGACGACGTGGAGGCCATTTTGTATCAGGAAGCCCAGGAGGATCTGCGCAAGGGCTACGTCGACTGCCTCATGGAGACGCACTTGGACACCTCGGAGTACCCGTTTCCGGCGTATCTGGCCAAGCTTCCGGCGCTCTTCACGGAGAAGAGCGTGTTCGGCAAGACGCCAGAGGACTTTATTTATTGCAACAACCTCCTGGTGCGTCGTGCACTGCGGTGCTTACTCTCTCTTTCTCTGGATGTGACGTGCTGACACGTGCTGCTGCTGTGTCGTTCGTAGTTTAATCCGAGCCAACTGTCGCTTGTCGACGAACGCACCGCCGCGCTGGAACGGGAGAAGATGGAGCACGTGCAGAAGATGGCAGCGCTCAAGTCGCAGAAGGACGAGAAGAGAAGGCGCCAGCAAAGGTACAGCGGACCGAGAGGAGACAGCAGCTGTTGGAGAGGAGGTCGTGTTCTGTGGCTATAAGCAAGACGGCGATGCTTATGTGCGCTGTATGATTCTGTCTGTTGGATTGCAGACTGATGGAAGCGTTGGAGCCGCCTCCCAAGAAGCTCAAGCTGTCCCAAGCAGCTTTGAGGGCCTTCGAGTCGAATCGACCAACACCTACAGGTAGCTCAAGGGCGCATGACATGCCAGCGAAGAAGCGAAGTCGGAAGAAACCTCCAGTCCCAGTGGCAACAACAGCCTCGACTGCGACCACAGCTCCTCCTGCGACCACGACGACACCGGCGCACCCTGTTGCCGAAGCTTCGAACAGTGACACGGCCAAGAAACCCCAGCCAGCGCGGAGAGCTCAGGCGAACGGAAAGTCGAACGGAAAGGCCACAGAGGCGACAAAGACCTCCGTGGCTATCGTCGCAGCAACCAGCAACACTGCAGCTACCGTTAATGCGGACAGCATCCCTAACACAGCCAAAGACAGAGAAGGCGTGCAGAAGGCATTGGCTGATGTGAGCAGTTCCAGCTCGTCCGAGGCAAGTGGAGACGAGGAAAATGGGGACGAGAAAGACCGAGGCAATGTTGAAGACAACGGGGAGGAAGACGCCGGCAGCGAAAGCTCGTCGTCGTCTTCTTCTTCGTCGTCTTCGTCCTCGACGTCGTCGTCTTCCTCGTCCGTGTCCTCGCGCTCCAGTATCTCGTCGGATGAAGATGAAGAAGATGGCGGCAAGGAGGGCGACTGACTGATTGCTGGTAGAGACGAAGGATCGAGATGGAAGCTAAGCAACTCGTTTGTATTGGTCAATGCTACTGGGCTCTTACGATTCAACCTTGGCTGCAGTCTGCTTCTCCGCCCAGATCCCTGCCGCTTTCCTCCCAAGTTCGAAGAGCTCATCCAGCACCTCCGTCTCGGGCGGGAACATCGCAAAGCGGAACAACTGCATGATTGTGTATGGGAAGTCTGGGTCCAGCGACGGACTGATCTCGTAGTCATCGCGGCGTATGAGATGTGCGTGGAACGCGCACACCTTCACGTACCCGGGGACCTCAGGCACGAGCGTCAGGAGTCCTCCGTCCACGTGATATTCGCCGCGGAAGAGCGACGTGCCGCGCGGCGCCAGGTACCACGGCACGTAGCACGACGCGATGAGCGCGTCGCAGAGGTCGTCGGTCGAGTCGAACTCGTCCGTGAACACCAGGGCGCGCGCAGGCCACATCTTCTCGGTGGCGATAGTCAGGCGCTTGGCCAGCGCATCCACCGGCAGGTCGTCGAACTTCTTGTGGAAGATCCGACGCAGCCGCGCCTCCAGCTTCCACAAGGTGCCGTGGCTGTGGCAGAGCTCCGCCATGGCTTTGGCCTCCGCCTGGATCTCCGCCATGCTCACGTTGGCGGCCAGTGTGAGGGCCGCGATGGCGCCACCGGATGCGCCTGCGAACTTGGAAGACTCCTGGATGTAGCCGGCGTCCTGCAGCCCCTGCGCGACGCCCAAGTGGTACGGAATGAGGAACCCGCAGCCGCTGAAGCTGAAGTTGTGGGCCGTTGGCAGCCGGTGGCTCCGAGAGTTGGCGCCGTCGCTGTCGGATGCCGCGGCAGCTGCAGAGGAGCAGAAGGCGAGCGACAGCAGTCGCGAACCCGCAGGAGAGGCGCTGGAGCGCCGGAGCGCGCGCGCATGGCGCAGCAGAGCCGCCATCGGACAACGAGCGCCCGTGCCGTGTTCTGCCTGCGAGTGCTTCGAATAGTGGACTTTTCCCCACAAATTTTGATCTTTGATCACAGAGTTGATCACAGAGCTGGACTAAATTCTGTGTCGAGTGATAAGTACAGTATTACTTCTCATATATGATAATAACGGCTTTGGCCCGCCCCCCTTCAACTCACAACCCAATTCAAAGGTTGCGTGACGAGAAGCAGATGAAGGTCAAGTTCGCGGTGCTGGGGGACACGTTCGTGGACGTGGTGGCCGGCACGCTGTCGCCGGAGCAGCTGCCCAAGTGGGGCGGCGACGTGGAGTGCTCGCGGCCGATCCAGCTGCAGCCCGGCGGCTCGGCGCTCAACACGGCAACGCACTTGGCCAACCTGGCGACGCGCAACCCGCAGCACGAGCTGCACGTGGCGCTGCACACTGTCGTGGGTGCGTCTGCATTCTGGCGGCTACAGTGATACGGCCGCTTGTTAATAGGTTGTGAGTCTGATCTGGAGAGTGTGGTGCTCTCTCTGGTGTTGCGTATCTGGTGGGCGGCTGAACAGGCAACGACTCGTTCGCGGAGGTGCTCAAGAAGCATCTGGCGGCACGGAGCGTGACGCTGAGCTCTCCAGCTCTGCCGGACGTCCCCACGGGCGTCTGCATCGTTCTGAGCGGCACAGTGAGCTTGCGTTACTGCGGTTTCTCTGTTTATTTCGCCTTTAATTTGCTGGATGTATCCTTTGTTTGCTAGAACGACCGTAGTTTCATCACACACTACGGAGCCGCGCGGGAGTTTAGCGTCGAGGTGAGCAGCGCCATTGATTCAAGTGCTAGTGCGGCCTCTGCGTGACTGGTTGAAGACTGATCGCATCGATATTGGGGAATTCTGCAGCACATCGACGAGGAATTGGTGCTCTCGGCCGACCACCTGCACATTGGAGGTATCAAATCGATGCATTTGGACTTAATTACGGTGGCTTTGAGTGAAAGCGGCAGCTGAGCATTGTTGGGTGTCTTCTCCAGGGTTCTACAGCTGCGCCAACCTGCGGGCCAAGCTCAAGCCGCTGCTGGAGAAAGCGCGAGCGAAGGGCATCACCACGTCGCTGGACACGAACTACGACTCGTCGGAGCAGTGGACTGGACTGGAGGAGCTCTTCCCGCTGCTGGACGTGTTTCTACCCAACGAGGTGGAGGCCATGAAGGTCTCGCGCACGCAGTCGCTCGAGGCAGCCATGGTGTACTTCGCCCAGCGGATTCCGGGCATCACGGTCATCAAGGTCGGCGCAGGTGGCGCCATCGCGCATTGCTCCAAGACGCAGCAACAATGGCAGCAAGGGAGCTTCCGCACGGATGTGGTGGATGTCACAGGCGCCGGCGACTCGTTCAACTCCGGATTCCTGTCGGCGTGGAAGACGAACGGCGGAGATGTGGGCGACGCGCTGCGGTGGGGATGCGGCACCGCGTCTAAGACTGTGGCTGCGCTCGGTGCTTGCTCGTTCTCTCTCGCTTATGACGACGTGCAGACTCTGATTGCTACTGGTACAGTGATCGAGTCCACAGACTAAGAAGACAAGGAGAAGGATACGATGCTGGCGAGAAGAAGAGGAGCAGCCGCAGGATCGGCACAAGGTGGCGCTTTGTATTAGCTCTGATGCCAACGAAGCTTTACGCTGCAATGCTTTGCATTCCCTCTTCTTTGTCAGCAGTTTGCGGTTGCTTCTCGAGCTCTTCATCCCTGATGCCGTTGACTTCCACGTTCTCTCGGTCCATTGCAGCTCGGATCGTAGCCTGCATTCCCAGAAAAGCACACGCAACGTCAGACGGTGAGCCTGATCACTCCGGTCCTGTAACAGATGCGCTTCTTACCTCAACGCCTTCGCTGCTGGGGTCACCATACCACACGATGCTCTTGTCCTTGGCAACAACGAACAGCTGCGGCACCTTGAAGAGGTCGCATCGCACGAGATATCTGCGGGTTTCCACCAAAGACACTTAGTATGGGGATATCGTGGGGAAACTTCCCTTCCGACTGACGCACTCTTTGCTCATGAAGCCGTCCTCAATGCCGATGCTGAAGGGGAACTCCTTGAGCTCTCGGAAGTTGCTGGCCTTGCGGCCTTTGACCTCATACATGGCCAGCTCTTCGCGCGATTCCTGCGTCAGGCCGACAAATTGAACAGCTATACGGGCAATTCGTAGACACAAACTCATTGAGCGCCACGACCAGCAAGTTTGCCTTCCCCAGAGATGTATCCTTGAGAGATCTACCAGCTGCAATCCCTCCAGGAGCAATCGCTTCCTGCAGACGCGCGAACACCTGCAAGGCCGCGCGAGACTTCTCGCACCACGATCCCTAGGAACCACAGCAAACGACATACAAGCGAGCCTGTAAGTTTACAGACATCTGCTAAAAACCAGCAACGCCTGACGAAATAGCGGACGGACGAAGAAGAGGATGCAGGTGACTTTGTTCAGCTCCAGTTGGACGTCTTCGCCATGGACGAACTCGACTCTCGCCAGGCTGTGAGCTGAGCACGAGCGCACGTCATCATACACATAACTAACATCAATACCACGCAGATTCGGCTGCATGCAGCGACGCTAGTAGAACGTGGTGGACCTTGCAGCAACTTCTTGGCGTGCTCGTCTGCCGCCAGGCGCTCGAACTTGGCACTTCGGAG
>MBAC02008224.1:0-11349 GCA_001712635.2 Nothophytophthora sp. Chile5
ACCTGGACTGGGCCGTGGACGCGTTCCGCCTGTCGACTGCTGTGGCCAAGAACGAGACGTCGATCCACACGCACATGTGCTACTGCGAGTTCTCGGACTGCATGCACGCGATTGACGCCATCGACGCTGACGTGAACTCGATCGAGAACGCGCGCTCGGACGACGAGACGATCCGCTCGTTCAAGTCCATCGGGTACCAGCGTGACCTCGGTCCGGGCACGTACGACATCCACTCGCCGGTGGTGCCGCCCAAGGAGGAGATTGTGAACAAGCTGAAGAGCTTCCTGAAGCTGCTGCCCGCCGAGCAGGTCGTCGTGAACCCGGACTGCGGTCTGAAGACGCGCAAGTGGCCGGAGACCATCGCTGCTCTGCGTAACATGGTGGACGCCACCCTGGAGGTCCGCGCGTCGCTGTAAGCATCGGTGCCGCCGATGTGACGGATCCCACCGCACCGAGAAGACCAAGAAGCTCATTCGTGTATTTTTCATCGAGACAAAAGGTGTGCCAAGCGTGGAGGGTTCTCGTTAGTACGAGGCCCTTCGCCGTCTTCGCGCATTCGACATGTCCTAAGCACTTGGTGCAGGCATGGCCAAGCCGCCGCGTTCGTAGTTTAGCAGGAGAACTCGCCAGCTTGGTTTATCAGATAGAAATGAATTGAGGCTTTTCGATGTTGGAAAACGTTTTCTCGCACTTTATTTTTTCGAGATTGCGATTTCAGACTCCGCGCAGATTGCGCGCTTGAGCATTTCCACCTCCCGCGATAGACCGCAGGTTTTGACTTTGAGGCCGAAGCTTTGATAGATAATTGACAGACAACCTCGTCCTCCTGGTGCCTGCTCTCAATAGCTGGCGCTGGACATCAACAGCAGACTCACTATAATTGTCGCCACTACCGCCAACCACGTCGGTGTGACGCTCAGGCCGGCGTTCCCGTTACTGCTGACGTGCTCTGCGCCTTCCGAGGAGCCAGTCGTGGAGTCCGAGCTTTCGTGGTAGGTGCCGACGATCTGCAGGTCCGAGTTCATGACCAGTTGGCCCTCCACGCTCGCCGAGTCGGTCGTGTCCAAGCTGTCCCCTTCAATCGTCCAGCTCAAAGATGACGCCTCCGCCGCGGCCGAGGTCGAGGCCGAGCTCGCTCCGCCTCGCAGCGCCAGGTTGTAGGCCGTTCGAACCTCGACAGCGGCGGAGACTTCGGCTTCCGAGGGCAAATCGCCCGAGGTTTCAACGAGTTGGAGGACGGTCTCGGCTGTAGTCCGCACGTATACACTGGCCACCTCGCACTCCGTGAGCTGCACCAACAGCACCCCGCGGAAGTAATACTCACACGCACTGACGCTGCTCATGGCGACCTTCTGCGCATACGTCAACTCGCCATTAAACGGAAACGCGTATGAGGCGACTCCGGCTGAGGTGCTGCATGTCGACTGCAGATACGAGTTGTTGGCGTTGAACGCCTCAAGCCGAGCCAGCTCGTGCGCGTTGCACACATACGTCGTGTCGACCGCCGCGGCTGGCGTCGTTGTAGGAACCGCGGTGCCGGCGCTGGAAGCGGCGGCGGTCGTGACGGTCCCGACCGGAGTCTCTGTCGCTGTTGCAGTTGCTGTTGCGTCACTCCCTGAAGCTGACACCGTCGACGTCGTCGTCGCTGCTGTAGTTGTCGATGGGGCGGCTGTAGTCACGGCAGGGGTGGCTGTCGTGGTCGCTGGGGTGCTAGTCGTTGCCGTAGGTGATGACGCTGTGGTGGCCGTGAGTCGAGCGTGTGCTGGCAGGCAGAAGGTCTGCTGGGCAACGATGAGGCACCACAGCAGCAGCACTGTGCGCATTTCAGCTATGTTCATCCTGGGCCGGTTAAGCGGCAAACTCGGCCGTAAACTGCTCCGAGAGCGCAGAAATCGACTCACCGCCGCCCACGACAGAGCGGAGGCGAGGCAAGAGCGGAAGTGATAGGACTGTAGCGCTGCCGCTCTCATGAGCGAGTGCTGCACCTTTCAGGCAAAACAGCAGGCCTGACAGAAAACGGAGTCTGGTGTGCGTCGGATATTGAAACAGTGGGGTGGCACCACGGCTTGTGCGGCATTCAGTTGTTTCGTTAATTAAAGCAATTTGGAGCATACGATGAATCGCAGACTTGTGTCAGCGCTTGCCGAGCTTGTTGACACAATGTTGAGGCAGGAGGCAACCGCTGTCTGTCTCTCCGGGGGCGGAGTACGAGCATCGCTCGCTGCTAGGATGCTTGAGACTGCATATTGTAGCTTTATGGTGGACATGCGAGCCGTGGGAGTGGGATCTCGGTGACAGGCTCACCCGCTGGAATTGTGGAATATCTTTGGGATTGGAGCCTGAAAAGGCCACCACCGTGGACGTCCCTGCTCCAGAAGCGTGCTATAATACTGCATATGCCGCACCAACAGTGCCGCCTTGACGCCCACCTAAAGAATGAAACTGACGACAAGCCCTCCATGTGCATCGTTCGGCGCAACGTGACTACTCAACTGAGAGCTGACGACCAAGAACCGCTCGGGACTTCGAGGCAATGAGATCTCGGCCAGCATGCGGGATTTAGTCCTTGGATTTGTTACGTAACAGTGGCACCGCGGCTGTCACTCCACATCCAATTTCAGATCTGGCCCAATTTTCATGTAACTCGCAGCAAGTATTTTTCCAAAAACCTTTTCATCCAAATGCTTTTTCTAGCAAACGCAACCCTAGGTTAGTGTCCCTGCTGGCTGGGTTACGCGAGGTTACCATTTCTCCGTATACAGTATACATCACTGCGCGTCCAAATCCCGCTGCCTCCCGATCGCTGAGGCTTTTGCCTCAAAAGGAACACTCGAGCACAAAAGCCCAGGCCAAAACCTGAGTATTCAACCTCATCTTCGCTCGCTCTCCTCGCTCTGTCTGCTCGCATCCAGCAGACACGTCGGCTCACAATTCCCCATACAGCGCAGCGGTTACGGCAACAGACAGCATGACGCGCTTGCTCCTGCTCCCCGTTGCGCTCTCCCTCGTGCTCGCGCTCGCGCTCGCCGTCGCGCAGGCTGTAGACCCGGTGAACGACGCTGATGCGCCTGCCGCGGCCGCAGAGCCGTCGCGCGTGCGGACCACGGCGGCTTTCGAGCGTGCCGACGCAGACCACAACGGACTGCTGGACGCGCAGGAGTTCGCGGCCTTCACGGAGTCCATCAAGCAGGCGCTGAGTCCGTTCCTAGGCGCGTTCCCGGCCAACGAGGCGGCGGCGTGGGGCGCCGGCGGACTGGGCAAGCCGCGGCTGCGCTCCGGCGTGGGGCCCACCAAGTTCTGGTCGGGCTTCGTGAGCGGCATCCTGACCATCTGGGCCACGGAGATCGGCGACAAGACCTTCTTCATCGCCGCCATCCTGTCCATGAAGAAGGACCGCGTGGTGGTGTTCGCCGGCGCCATCGGCGCGCTCATCGTCATGACCGTGCTGTCGGTCGTCATGGGCGTCGTGGCCACCAAGTTCCTGCCGCCCAACCTCACCCACTACCTGGGAGGCGTGCTCGTGAGTAGTCGCAGCCATAGCTCTGCTCCCTTGTGCGTGGAGATGACGAGGCGTCGTGTACTGATGCTGACTGCCTGACTGGTGGCTCTCGTGCTGCAGTTCGTGGTCTTTGGCGTCAAGATGCTCTACGACGCGCGCGAGATGAACGCCGCGTACGGAACCTGCTCACATTGTCGCTAAGACGCCGCATCCGCTGATTGCTGGGCTGACGGACTCGCTCGTGTGCTTGTGTGGCTTGCAGCGGACCGTCGGACGAGCTGACGGAGGTGGAGGAGGAGCTCATGGGCAAGAAGGACGAGGACACGATCCAGGCCGAGTACGGATGAATGGCTGATGGTCTCCGTTGTTTTGGCCGCAGCAGCCATTGCTCGAGGCGTAGCCGGTTGTTCGTGGTGGTGACGCGTGTTATTGTACTGCTATGGCTGTCTTTAGACATGCGGAGGAAGGACTCGCGAAGCCGGAGGATGCCGCGTCGGCTGCCGACGGCATGATCAAGGTGTTCTCGCAGACCTTCCTCATGACGTTCCTGGCGGAATGGGGCGACCGGTCGCAGATCGCGACGGTGACGCTGTCGGCCACCAAGGACGCGTTCGGCGTGACGCTGGGCGCCATCCTGGGCCACTCCATGTGCACGGGCATCGCCGTAGTGGGCGGCAAGTTCCTGGCCTCGCGCATCTCGGAGCGGACCGTGACGCTCGTGGGCGGCGTGCTCTTCGTGCTGTTTGCGCTGCACTCGTTCGTCACGGGCCCCAGTGCTGCTGCCTAAGCCTCAAAAGCACGGACGCGAGCTAAGACTGTCAGCCAACGAGCAGCATAGAGGAAGCCATAGCTGGACAGGCAGGCTGGGCCGCCTCACCTTTCATATCACTAGGAAACTTGCATTACCTCGTCCTTCTTGATTGCTCCACTGCTTCCTTGCTACCTTGACGCGTGGTGGGCTCTTGGGACGTCTTCGGTGTTTTTTTCTTCGTTCGACATGGCGTCCAAGTTGAAGAAGAGCGGCGCGACTGAGCCTGGACGTCGAGAGATGGGTGAAGGCAAAACAACCGCAGGGGGGGGTTGCTCACGGCTGGACTCCAACGTACCGTCACTGGTTTCTTCATCGAGGACGGCGTCAAAGCTGAAGATTCTCGGCGTGGTCGAGCCTAGAATTCGCGCAGATGGGCGTCGCGGGATGGTGGGTTGCACTCCGATAGTGGGAGACGCATTATCCGCTGGTGAAGGCGGGATGGAGGAAGGCCCGTAGAACGATTCCCGCCGCTGCTGCTGTTGCTGTTGTTGCTGTTGTTGCTGCCACCCGGTGATGACCGCCAAGAGCTCGGTGTGCCGCTCTTCCGCTCGCTGCTGTGCCTCCTTCATCTCGTTCTGCGCGGTCACGAGCGTGGCGATGCTGGCTTCCATCTTCTCCAGCTTCCCGGCAGGTGCCGTGTCAAAATACCCACCTGCATGCACTACAGAAGCCGTCTGGAAGCTGGCGCTGCTGCTCCTGCTTCTGCCTCTGCTGCGCGCGTTCACTCTCCGCTGACTGGAGCTGCGCGCCACGCCGGAGACTGACGATCTCGTTGGCGAGAGCGGCGTCGACGCGCTTCGTCGGGATCCATAGTGTGAATTCCCGGCGAAGAATCGATCGTCCTCGAGACCGACATCCGCTTCCAAGAGCTCTCCGAGGGTGCCGCGCGTCTCGAGGGACAGCGCTCGATGTGTGGGGAAGAACGACACGTCTTTCTTGGCCATACGCATGGCCAGGAACAGCTCCAGACCGTTGTAGTCCGTGATCCGCTTCTTGCGGATATGCACGAAGAGATAGAGGTAGTGCCACATGTTGTGGTCGCGGGAGACGTGGTCGTGGAAACCGCGCTTCGTGGCGCGGTCGAAGGAGTAGGCATCGATGGAGCAGATGAAGCAGCGGCTCTTCATATCCAGCGTCTTCTCCTGATCGTCCGTGCGCAATGATGCAAAGGTGTCGATGATGACGCCGAACACCAAGTTTAGCAGCAGCACGACCAGCAGGATGTTGAACAGCACGTCGAAGGCCAATCGACCGTACGAATGAGCGTTCGTGCCCAACGGGATCTCTCGGAGGAAGCTGCCGAGTCCGCCGTCGCTCTTCAGACCCTGGTCCAGACTCACGAGGAAGCACTGGAAGAGCCGCTGACACGTGTATGGCGCTCGACCTTCACGTTGGTCCTCTGTGAGGGTACTCGAAGGCGTGTAGTCTTCCCGAAAGAAGAAGAAGCCCACGACTGCGAACACGTAGACGACGATGAGATACAGCAGTGTGGTCATACCCAGCGCCTTGGCAGGTCTCACAACGGACCGGAGGACGTTGTTGAGCTCCTTGTAGCGATCCACGACGTCGAGCAGGAGAAACGCGAAGTAGAGTTTGTTGACGTAGGAGCCCAGGATGGCAATGACGATTTGCCAGAGAGAGTAGAGCACACGAGGATTCCGGATGAGGAAAAAGAGCGAGACGCCGACCGTCTCGAGTTGCAGACGCAATCGTCTCCGTGGGCTGGGGGTGCCCTCGAGCTTATCACCAGTACTCGATGAAGCGCGAGTCTTCGTCGAGTCCGTCTTGCTTGCGGGGGCCGAGGTCGTGTTCAGGACGCGTCTCGTAGCAGAAACTTTCCGGAACGGAGGCGGCAGAAACAGATAGTCGTACTCGTTTTCGCGTTCTCGGAGAGATCGCAGCAAGCGTTCCGTGTCCCGGAAGGACTCACGCTCCTTGCTCTCCGTACTTCGCAGTTGGGCACTATGGACAGTTCGCTTGGAACGTCTGGCTCGCTCCACCTGATGGCGGCGCTTCCAACCTTTCTTGATGAGCAGTGGTGCCGAGTTGAGCATGTAGCAAACCAGCATCAC
The DNA here is from genome assembly GCA_001712635.2 of Nothophytophthora sp. Chile5. Lineage (NCBI taxonomy): Eukaryota > Oomycota > Peronosporomycetes > Peronosporales > Peronosporaceae > Nothophytophthora > Nothophytophthora sp. Chile5. The sequence continues at coordinate 6,383 of MBAC02008224.1, forward strand.
GCAGTATAAGACGATTTGGATTGTTCCCACGAGCGATAAGCCGTAGTCGATCCACAAGGACGGCGACGGAGGCTCCGCAATAGCTCCCCAAGCGTGGATGAAAGTGACTTGGCTGGCTGCATACGGTCTCGAGTCAATGCCGCCAGCCCGGTAAAACAGCAGGACAATGAGATTGATGCCCACCGCCACGGCGAAGGATACGCGCTTGAGTCGATCCAGTTTCTTCGCAAGCCACGAGATGTGACGATGGTGCTGCAAATGACTCTGGTGCGTCATCTCATCCACCAGTTTATCCGAGCGCGCGTAAAAGTCGGAAAGCTTGTCGACTCCTCTAGAGACGACCCACACGAGCTTCTTCTTGGATTGCTCAGTGAGGCAGAAGCAGATCGGATGGAGAGGGAAGTAGAATGGGATCAATGTGCTCGCACCAGTAGGAACCGGGTCGGAAAAGAGTCCACTGCCTCCAACAGCGTCACCGATGAAGGAGACGCCGTCCGTCTTTCCGCCGGCACTGAGTCCACGGCCAGGATTGGAAGCTGCTGGACTGCGATGGTGATCCCATACCACCTCAACTTTCGCGCAGTTGGATTGGAAAAAGTAGTATGCGTCATGATAATCCGGTGCAACGCCATCGGTGGCCGCGCTTACCGAGTATATCTTGCCTCTTGTTGATTCCTGGGGCGTTGGACTGCTCAAAGATACCTCAAACTTGTCGATTTTGGACGGAGGAATCCACCAGGCTTGTTGTGGGTGTCGGTCAGCCAGCTGCTGCAGTAAAATATAGATGTTGAAGCCCATCGTGAGATAGAAATCTTCACTGCACTTTGAATTGCCAGCGTATACGCCGTGTTTGCGCAGGAAATGAGAGTAAACCTCCACCAAATTCATCTTCAGCGCCTCGAAATTCAGTTCTTGGACCAGCTGAATGTGCAGCACGTAGTCACTTCGGCCTTCCAAAAGACTCAGCAGCGTAATCACGATGGAAGCGCGAAGTTGGCGCGCAGCCAGCTGCGCTTGAACATCGCGTTGCTCGAATGAGTGGGTCAGCAGCGCATTCACGGCGCTGATAAACTTGTAGTTGGTCACTGTCTCCTGAGCTTCCATGCACGGACCCTGGCAGCATTCCGTGATCGTTTCGAACAGTTGCGTGATCAGGCCCATGTCCAGGTCGGCCAACGCCAGGTAAGTATCCAATAGAAAAGACGTCGTGGTCTCCACCAAGTTGGTGGATTTCGCGGCATGCGGCTGTGCGATGAGAGCTCGCTGGGCATTGAGGTAGTGACCCTCGCATAGAAGCTGCAAAAACCGGAAGATGGAGGTGACCGACGCTCCCAATCGCTTCGCTCCTCGCTTCTCGCCCGCCTTCGGTGTTGAGGACGACGGCGTCTCCAAGCCGAGATCGAATATGGAATGACGATGGCGCAATTTGCCGCCATCGTTTACGCCCAGCTCTACCGAAGAGATGAAGGCGTCGTCAACGTCACCGTCCCCATGAGAGTGCGAAGTAGTGTTGAGGTCAACTCGATCCACATTTCGGATCAACTTGCAAGCTTTTTCGATCCGAGCTTGAATGCGCTCGAAGAATAGTGCGTTGTTTGCTTCGCGCCAGTGGTTACAGAAACTTTCCTGCACCTCTGCGTTCATGCCATCAAGAAGAGCGACGCCCACTTGAATACTGCTGGCAAACAACGCGTCGTTGTCTCGTGAGGCGATGAGCTGCACCACCAATCGGGTCACACCTAATTGGTTGAGCTTGATCTGCATGTTGTGGCATTCCTCTGGGTCTTCCACGGCGTAAATCATCCGACAAAAGACGTTCAGGAGCGTCAAATTCGTCTTGAGGTAGCTAGGATCCTGGAGTGCTTCCACATGCGCAACGAGCTTGGATACGACCAGATCAAAGGATAATCGGACGTTACTGAGGTGCGCTTGTGGATCATACTCGTCCTTCAGCGACGCCTCGATCCCCAGAATGCCTTGCACCATCTGATTCAGCTCGTCTCTCATTGCGCTGTGCACATTGGGATGAAGGCGGAGCCAATTGAGAAACTGATCGAATTCGTGGAAATGTTGCTGGTGGCGGCCAAAGAAATGCGAGTCTTCTGTCTGTTCGACGTTGAAGGGGCTAGGAGAACCTTCAGAGCATCGGTAGCGATCTGGAGAGCTCCGGCTGAAGGCTGGGCTAGTAGAAATCGCACTGTTCTGGCTTCCACATACCCGGAGCCCTTTGCAAAAACGTGTGGGTGAGAGTCGGTGTAGAAGCCTCCCGTGATTCTTCTGGACGATGCTGGCAGGTCCCATCGCAGCATCGTAGGGTGTCAATCTCGAGTGGTTGCCTTTCGAGAAATGGATTTTTCGATGCAACTGCTTCGCTTCCCTGCTTCTTCCGCGGCTTACGGCGGCGTTTGCACCCCAGACAGCCGGCCTTGTGACGTCGAGGCGATCCGGGATGGCTGAAGCAATTAGTGCGTCTTCAATGCTCGTGTCACCGCCAGCCTTTTTGTAGGTGGCGCCTTCAATGTCAACTGTGCCATTGCTAGAACTAGAGGCACCGTGAACTGAGGCAGCCCTCCAAGTACCATTTGACAAGCTCGCATTGTGCACCGCAGCTGTGCCCGAAGAAAGCTCCGAAATGTTTCTCAAGACGTGTGTGTGTGTCCCCACTTTATCTGATACGGACACCGGATCACCCGCATCACTTGAGCGATCTTTGTCACGTTCGCCGAGTGCCCATTGCAAGAGATATGGCAGTTCTTGCTCGCAATCCATCGAGGAGCAATCAAGTCTCTCTGGGTACTTCAGTGATGCCGACCACGACTGCTCTAGCGACGCCTGGGGCAGAACTGGGTCTTCCAGCATATCCACACGCACGGTTTTGTCCATCAGGTAGACGAACTCCTCAATAATTGCGACGGCATCTTCACTCAAATGCCACTTGTTCGCCGTGCAGACTGTCAGCAATAGTGCTACGCATTGATGCGCATGGAAGAGGTAATAATGGGCCTCCTCACTCGTTTCGAACAGCCTCGGGAACTGCTGAAGGAACGAAAACAGAGTCGGAATCGCCGAGAAGAGCACCAGATACAAAGGTGCCGACTCCGCCGGACTTTGTGCAGAGAGGCCCAATCGTTTCCCGAACTTTGTCTTGTTCTTTCGCAATGACAACGTCGCCAGACGATTTACATCTTTCACTTGGGTGAGCCTTAAGAACTGGATCACTCGAGTCTCGCAAACTTCACTCAGCACCATTAGGATTTGCACGAGGTCGTCGATTCCAGGAGTTTCAACCTCGTCGGCCGTCAAAAAGACTTGGTCCAAGTAGCGAAGCAGGGCGAGTTGGACGCCTTCTGTGCAGTTCGCATGCCGCAGGAGGTCCACCACATTAAGCAGCGGCAGAATTTGCTGACAGATCTCCTGCACACGCGTGTTTTTTCCAGTAGCGCAGGCGGCGAACAGGTGAAGCAGCCGCACGTGGTACTCGAGCAGCTCCGCTATTGATGCACCATTGTGGCAGTCCGCAGTAGTTGGAGAATGGCTCTCCGATGTGGTGTTTGTGGACATGAGCAGAATTGGCAGCAACGTGATGGCTCGAGTTGCTGAAGCAGCAATCTCGAGTTCGGGCCGCTTGTCCCCCTCGGAGCCATCACTTAAACACTGCGCATGCCTTTGAAACAGCTCGCCCAACAGTTCGATAGTTCGAGCAGCTTCGTCAAAAGCTTGCAATACCTTGGAGTTTTCGAGGCTCTTGACGAGTTGGAAAAGCACCAGGAGCTGGTTTTCGATGACGGGCCGTTCGTTGCAAATCACCAGAGTCTCCAAGAAAAGCAGATATCGCGGATTCGGGTCGTCGTTAACCAGGCGGTCCACAAAAATGTTGATCAGCTCCGTCGGAATTGCTCTGTACAGCGGGAAATTGTCCGTGTATATCGCCACCAAGAGCTCCTGCGAGATTGCGAGCTCGCCAGCGTATTGAGCAATCATTGTGGCGTGGGGTGCAACAAGAGCCTGGTTCTCCGCGTCGCCCATGCAAAAGGCGCACAAGAATTGCATTCCTTGCGTAAAGACCGCTCGAATTTGATCGCGCTGGCGCGTTTGTAGCTTGGTTCTCGACCGAGTCGTCGGTGAACTCGGTGCATGTGCAGGTTCCGGCCGTTCGACTTCGAAGTGGCCCTCAAAGAAGTGTGCGCCATCCCGCAGCATGTTCAAAACGAACTGAGCGGCTCTCAAGTTCCGCAAAAGCCGTTGAGCTTCCACCGCAAGCGTTTTGCCTTCGGTCGCGGCGCCATCTTCTGCACTTGCATCTTCAGTTACGAAGCCAATCCTGTCGTTGGAAAGCAGGGGGAGTATTTCATGGCAGCCAGAATGGCGACTCACGCGACCAAATGCCGGGTTCAGGATATAGCGATCCCGCGAGTGCACCAGCCTCCGATTTGGAGGCTGCTTTTCGATACTGAAGCGAATTGTAGGTTTGTGGTCGTCTCCTTCAGCGAGTTGCACGTGCTTTGGAGCACATTTCGGGTTGGTTCCCAGGAGGTCTCCCATAGAGTTGCCATCCTCTTCATCAGATTCGTCCCCAAAGGCCGCCTTCCCCGGAGAAGAGATACTAAGCTCACGGTGTGCGCGCCTTGGTTTCGGCGATTCACTGGAAGACTCGTCCGCCTTGGTGTGCTGGATGACCTTTATCAGCGACCCCAGAAGCTGACACACCGAGTCAGCCTTCTCAAAGTCAGACCTTGAGGTCAAATCCATCCAGACTTCCGTTGTCTCGGCAAGTCGACGAAGATCGTCCACGTCTCCCTTCAGTTTGTTATAGATGGTAATGGTTTCGTCCGTAACCAAAAGCTGCACATTTTCCATCTCCTTCAAAAGTTGGTCGTGCTGGTTATATTGCTGCAGCAGCAGCTCCAAAGCCTTGGACACGAGAGGTGGGTACTCGTTCATGAGCATCTGCATGAGAATGGTCGTTA